>JAFBJT010109305.1:74246-84561 GCA_016785325.1 Chascanopsetta lugubris
TTAACAAGTAAATATTTGTACAGTCATCTTCCACCCTTCATTTTAGAGCTGAGAAACTCCAACAGTCCATTAAAATACAAATCTGGAGCTGGACAGAGACTAAAGACCTGTTTAGTTTTCTGCCTGGATACGGCTCCCTGGTCAGCTTCAGGACTATAAATGACCAGCGCAGCGTTAGTTCATCTATTTTCTCCTAATTACCCAACGGACATTTGGCTTCCTGAGATTAATGATCTCTCTCTCATTCGATGTGACTCAATAAATGTTCTACAGACTCATCTTGACTTCCACACACTCTTAAATCACGATTCCTCTCACAACTTCAGAGGGAGATGATAGATGGCTGCAAATAGCTTGGACTGAAACTGTGATGTTTTGCGGCATGTGTGTGACTTTATGAGCTACTTCAAGAACTGTATGAGTGGTAATAGTATATATGATATAAAAAAGGGGACCTTTCATAATAAAACAAAATGTGAACTCAAGAGCCAAACCAATGGTGGGATCTCAAATGTCTAGTTGCGCTGAGCAATCAAAGAGCTTATGGATTCAAAGATTTGTGATTGATCACATCTACGGTACATTAAACATCACATTTGAGCAACTGGAACAACAGATGATTTTTTATTGTATGTTTTGCTTGAACAAGTAAAAAATAAGAAAATGAAAACTACACGTAATTCATAATTCTACATCTCATAGAAAAACATGGTACTTGTAGAACCCTCACCTCCATCAAAGCTAATGCCCAACCACACAATAAAGTGGATTTTCTGAATGAATCGCCAATATGATAAGATACTCCTTGTTTTCCAATCAGTGCATTACAATGCTGACACGTCCTCAGCCCCCACTGCCCCCTACTATAGACGCTCAGATTGCATAACGGCTGTTAAGTAATTCCATGACCCCTTTCTCTTCATCTTCACCTTCTCCATTTCTATTCTTTTTGAAAGACAACAGGCTCCCTCTTGCCGTCGCCTTTCTTCTCCTTCATCTCTCCCGGGCAGGAAAGACAATAAACACAACACACACTCCCATCTCATTTCCTTCCATTCACAAGGGACTTTCACTCTCTCAGCATCAAGGTTTGCCCCAAATACAGTCCACCACTTATAAGTTAACCCAATATTCCAGCTTTCTTTAAAGACTCTCATTCTCATCTACAATCTGCAATTCCTGTGTTTTTCCCCATGCATCTTTCTCCAAGCATTGATCACTCATTCATTCTTTCATTTTTCCCTCCAACCATTCATTCAACCATCCCATCATTAATTCCAGTCAGACTACAGGAGTTACGTAACTCTGGTGTTTACCTCTGCAGCAGAATGTCACAGGCCATTCTCATCTTTCCAGCAGTGTCTTCTCTCCCTCTGATCTCTCCTTGTTTTGGGGGTTTTGTTAACGTCAGGACGGATCCGACTCCGTCACAGAACCAAGGTTGAGGTCTGTGTCCCTTCCTTTTTTCCAGAGGCGTCAAGAAGCTGACACGCGTGGTTATTACAGTCCAATTGTTGTTCTTTTAGTTCCCCTGCAGGGAAGTCGGGGTGGACTTTTTGACTAAACTCAAATTCTTCTCCAGAGTCTCCTCCTCTGCCCAGATTCCGACTCCCTTTCTTTGAATGACTCAGGTCTGCAGGTCGGCTCTGTATCCAGTCAGGAGGTTATCCCAGTTGAGCACTTTGAGGGCTCAGCGTCAAAACCAGCAGGTCTAGCAGCAGAGCCAGGGGATTGCCTGGGTGCATTCTGTGGTGTCCTCCGAGGATGTGTGTGAGTCTGTGTATGTCTCCGTCTGTGTGTGCATGTGCGTGTGTGTGTGTGTGTGTGTGTAAGTCAGTGAGTGAGGTTGTCTCACTGTGCACTCTGTAAAAGTGCTGCAGTAAACATCCAGAGTCCAGCTCAAATATATGAGCTTCTGATGCAACTAGGCAACAAGCCCGGGGGGAACCAATGGGAGAGGAGAGGCTGAGGCAGAGAGCCAGTCACACAGAGGGAATGACTCCTGTGAGCCAATCGTGTGGCAGGCAGTGGGAGGACTGTCTCCTTTTTTTTGTGACACGCACATGGACACATGCACTTTTCGGGGTGATGAGGAGCAGGATGCGTGATGGGTTATTGTGAACACTTCACACATTCACAGTGGGGACTGTTCTGAAGGTGGACAGTTGTCACATTGGTACATTTTGGGATCCGTTTCACAGGTATGTATTAGTTATAAGGTGGAGAAAAGTACTAAAATGACTCAATTAATCAAGTACAACTCTGATCATCAAAATCATTCCATCTTGTTAAACTAATCTCTGGATTACATGTTTCGTTCCAGTGTCAATATTAACTATTGTGCCAATGTATTATATCAGTTTACACTGCTGTCATGAAAAAACAAACATTCAATCTAATTTCCTCTACTGACAAAGGGCACAATTTCAATATTTACATATCTCTATGAATCACAGATCACAGAGCTTTTTCATTTGTAGTTGGGATGAAATAGCCTTCACAGTCGAGTCCACTTGAATACAGCATTGTTTTAATGCACCTTTTGAACGGATTTATGATGGTCGGCCACAGACCGAGTGCACATGTGGAAGGTACACTACAAATTACAATGCAACAAGTGGATCAAAGTAGAATTTATATAAACTTTGCTTGAAAACCACTATTTAGTTCACGACCCCATTAATCGCTGACTTCCTGAAAGTGTTTAATTTGATCCCGTATTATGTTTCCTGTCTGGGACACGCTCGCCTAAACTCTATGGCATTCCTCACATTCCTTAAGGGAATAAAGAGGATAAGGTTAAGAATAAATGTTATGCAACTGCAACAAATAATTGGGACTTTAGTGGCAACAGTTTGGTCTTAATTCGCTCCTGTCTGGGATATTTAAGGGGTTTTGGTAACTTTTACTTGGAAGTTAATCTACAATCAAAACGAAAAACTACAGTGACACTTGAGCATGTGGTAAAATAATCATCGTAGATGGTTACGTGTGATGGTTTAAGAACACGAGTGCTCGTTAGAGGGCCACGCTGGACAGCTGTTCCAGAACTGAGCGTGAGAACTGATAGGACGTGTGTAGGAGAATGGTGTTATCTGGGTCAGTTACAATATCAAATTACACTTTGTGCCCCGCGCTCGCACCGGGACCTTGTCACAATCGGGCAGCGATGGGGTGGGGGCTGTGGGGGGGGGGGCATGGACATGACGTGAAGTAGGACAAACTGAGGGGAGAAGTTGTGCTCAAACATTAACTCATGATGAGTCCAACGGTCACAGAGATGAATTGATCACGCATGACTGTGTTTTTGGGTTGCTTGATTCGAGTAATGTGGGAATCTCCCCAGAGACGTGTATTCATATAAATGGTCACATTATGTGTCGGTGCATTCTGTCAGAGTTTACAGTGTAGAAATATGTACGTGCAACAAAGCAAGGTTGTTGTCAAATCTATACATTCATGGTGCATTCAAGAACAGATGCAATAGGAAAACTCATTGACATGTAAAAATCAACCCAAATCCCGTTGTACTTGAGGACACTGCTGCCGGCTTTTGCTTTCTGTCTGCATCCTACTTTACCGTTTTCAAGTTTCATTTCATTATTCATGTTATGATGTAAAATTCAACAATTTCCTGTGAGCAAAGACATACTTATATAAATAGAGCAGAACGGGGAATATTACACTGAAATCTAAGTATGTCTTATGATATACTGATATACAGCTAAAACAATGAAACATATTTTGTTCTGTTAAAACCATAATGAGAAAAAAAAAAACATATGGCATAAGTGAAGGAATATCTGGAGGAGATGAACTAGGTCAAAACAGTAAAAGCGAGCAGCTGACACTCCTGTTCTGACCTCCAGTGTAGTATACCGTATTTATGTCTATCTTTAGGTCAAGCAGGCGTATTAAATTCAACACAAACAGTTGTGATGAGTGAGAACAACATGTTATAGGCCACAGCTACTCTGCTGCTCCTACGCACAGAAAGCAGAAGCTGGTGGTGGATGAAATGGGAACTTTGGGAAAAATAAAATGCTGCAAGACAAATATATGACTGTTTACATGAATGCCCCTTACAATATATTTCATTGTTATATAATAAATATCACCAAGGATATGGTAGAGATTCCATTTTATTTAAGGTAGTATCAACGCTAACAATCTGGTCATGCTCTTTTCCTGGATTTCAGAGTACAAGTGTGTGTGTGTGTGTGTGTGTGTGTGTGTGTGTAAGGAACGCGAGTGTATGGAATGATTTGTCACCATGGTAGAGTCACAACCGCGCAACATACCACCACAAAAGGTGTGTATATTTAAGTGGGTGTGGTCTGTGACCGCAACACCAACATGACAACGGCTGTTACCTCCTCATATGACGGCATCTCATTTAAATAAAGTCACGTATGAAAACATTTATACGTTCATTACTTAGGGAGGATCATGCATTGGCATCTGAAGCCCATTCAAAGTCTTTGTATTGTTTCATGGCATCCAATAAATAGGTCACATGCACCAACGACATGCCTCCGACATACTAAACTGACATGGATTTAAAAAACAAAAAAAATTCTTTTATTACTCATCAAGTCACTCGTCTGTGAACACAACACTGTGCAGGTGTGTTCATCCACACAACAGGTTGGGTGCGGTCTGTGGTCGGAACATCAATATGACAGCAGGTGTTGCGGCTGATGCGATCGCCTGACAGGACCTTATCTACCTTAGATAAAGAACGATAAGACGCGCCCATCTTCACACCGTGACATGAGGTGAAGGAGGCATGCGATCTGATGACATGCCACTGACATATAGGCTGCGGCCTGGATTCGAATACTCATCGCATCAACCCACCTCATTAAAGTGACATGGCAAGGTCTTACATCATGTTCCTCCCAACAGTCTGAACTGCGCTGGCTTGAACTGGTTTGCCCACTCCTGTCTGTGTTTGCCTTGTTGTAGTATTATGTGTTTGTGTGTGCACTGTCTGTCTGTCTGTCTGTCTGTCTGCAGACACTGAAGAACAAAGTTCTCTTGCACAGTGCAGTGTCAGATTGGGTAATTAGTCATTTCCAAAGCCATTAAAAATAGCAGGGGGAGACAGGTTAGCGGGGGATTCACTGCAAGGACCTGCAGGAGGAACCCAGCTGCTTATTCACAACACGAGACGCTGTGTTCCAGAGTCGTGCCAGAATAGTGAGGAACGATAGATAAGCGGGAATGGCAGCAAATTGAAGACAAGTGCCTGATAATGTATGTAAACGCCATTATTGGGCCTGACCTTTCCCTCTTGAGGTCTGAAACTGCATTTTCCCTCGGACTGCAGAAATCAAGAAATCGTTCACAAGATGGGACAGTTTCTCACATTCCCAAATTCTCCTTGCTCCCTCGGATTCTCAGCTTTTCCATGAATCTGCCCCCCCCGCCCCCCTTCGCTCCTGCCCTTCTCCTCTACACCAGGGCCAGAGGTGGATCCCCCCAAAAGCCTCCCAACCCCTCAGGTCTGCCACGATCTTTCAGCAGCTTAATCAAAAAACATTTTGGTGCAGAGGGATGGAGGCAGTGATGAGGGGAGAGGAGAGATCAGAAGATAAAATACCAGGGGGATTAAATATAGATTTGAAATGAACAGACGCTGCCAGCATGTGTGTGTATATGTGTGTGTGTGTGTGTGTGTGTGTGTGTGTGTGATGGCATTAAGAGTCTATTAAGGGAGCACAGCAGAGGACAGACCTCCCTGTCTGTCAAACACTGGACAAACAACTCATGAACGGCTGGACAGGAACTTCTCTCTCCTTTTCTGAGCAGTCACATGTATTTACGTGTCAAAGGAGCTGATAAACACACAGATCAGTCACTCATCACCTCACAAACACAGCTGTGTGCTGACTCAGCAAAAAAAATAAAATAAAAATCACCATAGCAGTCAAGCTTATGGCAACAATTTGAGATGGTGAAGTCGAGGGAAAAAAAATTAGAGGGTGAAAGCAAAGCATGGCAAATGTATTATTCAGTAAGTGTTTCCAGTCATAGATAATTATATATAAACAATACAAACATAGAAACAGCTTTGCTGGCAATGACATACATCAGCGATACAGATGTTAAGGAGCCTGTTAATGACGTTAATCTTTGTGTAAAGTCAAAACGTTTTTTCCCCAACAGTTGAAATGTATCATAGAGTATTTCATCTATGAGAGATGTATTAAGTTAAAGAAAATATAAAGTCAAATTCATGGATCCACGCCAAAAGTTGATGATTCTTTCTTGAGACAGACGCCATCTTTAAAGCTTTCTTATCTGCATAGATGGGTTTTGGCGGGAGCGCCATCTTTCACATTCCTTCTGTGTTTGGAAACAGGGACACCTGCTTCTCGCTGATTTGGGGCTCTCTCTAATGATAATTGATTCATTACGGAGTTAAATAGACATATTTACACGAGACACTGCGTCAACATTGTTTTAAATTACTTCATGGTATATACACCCATCATCTCTAGGGTCTAACACATACCCCAGTAATCCCCCCACCATCCCAGACACTGAGGGCAGACAGGGTCAGGGGGATGATCGCTGCAGCCTGACGGAGAATTAAAACCAACCGAAACAATCACATTAGTCTTCAAGATCAAAAAATCCTTTTAGCTTTTAGAAGCAGTCATTTGCTGCATGCAACAATTCGCCCTCCATCTTTGTAATGATTAAAGCTTCGAACGCGGTGCGAGCACAGCGGTGAGACAGCTGCAGTCTAAAACCCCCATACATGACAGAGACAAGCGGAGGGAGGAATGCTTTGGGGGGCTCCCACAAATGATTTACAACAATTAAGTCCCTGTAATACCCAAAATATCCACGATGACAGACACAGGCACGGCGGCCTGAGCGCGGCTCTCAGCCACCACTTTGTTCATCATGACTTTTGAACGCTGACAGAGAAGTGGGACAACAGCCTCACGTCACATGTCATCCTCAGCCATTAGAGGTAACGAGCCCTGCTTTTACATGCCTTCGCTATGACACGGCGAAGGACAGGGATTCACTGTGTGTGTGTGTGTGTGTGTAAATTCTGTGGTTTGAGTCAAGTGAGCACTGCGGTCTGAGAGGAAACTGCGCAAGTGGTGTCTGCGCATGTGGATCATGGATTATCGTCTGTAATCATCTTAAAGGCCAGTAGGACACGACTGGCACACGCTCACATGACACACATGCACGCCGCCACTACTAAAAACCCACACATCCACATACCCACATAACCCCCCCCCCCCCCCCCCCCCCCACACACACACACACACACAGACGAGGATTAGAGTGGCCGGATTTATTGTTTTACTGCACTTTACAACTTTCTTTATCTAACACTGCAAAAGGCAATTGCTACTGAGTGAGTGGTGCCAGTGAAGACTGCACATTAAGTGATGCAGTGCAGGCTCACACAACATGTACGTAATGTGATGACACGTTAATATGAGATATGAACCTGCCGTCTTGAATCTTTTTCATTAACATGGAGACGAGAGGGAGAGAGAGCGAAGGGAAGAAGAGTCAAAAATAATTGGGAGCTCCTGGCGAGTTCAGTCGGAGGTTGAGTGTAACTTAAACACACAAACAGCGCCCCCCCCCCCTTCAAAAACCCACCGTCAGAGGGTGCATTTTAACTAGCTTCCTGCTAATGTATGCACAGTCAGGACATGTTTGCAGCACAAACAGGCCCAGGGGTCAAATTTGTGCAGATGATGTGCAGAAAAAAGACCGACCTGGGTCACTGCACCAAAACTACTACTGCTGCTTGGATGAAATGTGTGAATTGAGCAGCTCGGGTCAATGCTGGGGTGGATGAACTGCTGTTTGACTCATACTATCTGCTTCAAACATGAGTCAGGGGAGTAATTAAGAAGAATTAATGCATGCATTGTCATAACATTAGTAATTCAGCGCAGCGTAGGTGTGAAATTTGCCAGAAACGGTACAGACTACTGTCTAAACTAATTTAAAAGGCAAAATTAATTTACTGCATGTAAGTGAATCACTGAGTTTGTTGTTGGTTGGGAAATGATGTTTAAGTCATGTTAATTGATCCCTGGTCTGTTTGGTTGTGCTTTATCTTACATGTTGAGTCAATGCTTTGAATTTCAAAACGCTTTTTAACTTCTGTTGTGACAGTAAACATTTACAACTGACTCTGATCTGTGCTGGCAATCTGCACAGCGCATCTCAGAACAAGTCAAAACACAGAATTATCATTATCTTTTCACTTCATGTTGAACATTACAGGAGGAAGTAGGTGCGAGATGTATAGGAGTCTGTGTGCGGCCGTCTGGGTGGAAGAGTAATCAACTTAAAGGAGATCAGCAGATCAGAAGAACCAGAGATCACCATGTTCCTGCAGGGGGATTGAACTCTGGCCCTCCAGTCTTGTGAGGGGCGGGGGCAGGGGGGGGGGAGGGGCGGGAGGCGGGGGGGGGGTCTCATTATCCTGTGGGGGGGGGGGGGGGGGGGGGGGGGTCTCATTATCCTGTGTACGTGAGCATCTCCATGTCAGATGTTTGTCTACTGCTTGGTTACAAGCTAATGATCACGAACAGGTCGTCACACTATCGCTCTGCATCTTTCGGTCTGAGTGACTGGAAACTGCTGAGGCACTTAGGAAGAGCAGCTCAGTGTGTGAATGAGAAATGAAAATGCAATGACAACTTTAATTCTGAATTGTTCATCAGTCCTTAGTGAGTATCTTAATCATGACTCTAAATTCATAATCATGAGTCAGCAAAAGACGAACAATACTTGTTCATGAAACAATAAACAAAAGTTATGTAAACAACCGGGTAGCTAAGGGAGGGCTCAAGCCTGGTAATTGCATCATGCAGTTTTTTTTTATTTTTTTTTTTAATCCAGTCTGCGACCTTTGTCACGAGTCATAACCTCTTGTCAATCTCGTTTTTTAAAAGTGATTATCTTGTCTAAAAATACATGACACAGCAGAATTATCTCACCTGGCTGCAGGGCCGTCGTCGGGGTGAGAGTGTTGTGGTGAGTCGGAGGAGGCGGGACCTTCGTCCCCGTCCTGAGGCAGTTCTTCGCATTCCGCCTCGCACTTGTCATCGTCCAACAGCTCGGTGATCTGAAGACAAACAGAAAGGGACACAGGAGCTTAATACTAAAATGTATATGTTTAGGATTAGGATTAAAAAGGAGCATGGTCATTATCAGAAAACTGATACTACAAATGGATGATTAAATAACATATCTCTTCAATTAGATAACGGTCTCTAAAAAGCATTATGTGATGTTAAAAAATGTTTCCAAGCTTTTACAACAGGGTAAATAACCTTTTCTTCTTTTTTTTTTTAGTTTAGTCATTTTTATCACACATGAATTTCTGCAAAACAGAACATTTGCGGAAAACAATTCTCGCAACAGCTATTCAAAGAAAGAGGTGCGTATTATCAATGATCCTGCTGAATCAGAGAAATGAGCAGTGAATGTGCGTGAGACAAACATTACAGATTGTTCCCAAAATACACATGACGCAAATGAGTAAAAAAAAAAAAAGAAAGAAAAGGAAAGATAAAATAATCAAAAAATAAAATGTTCTTGGAAGGAGAGATAGAGAAGAGCCTGGAGCGAGAGCGAGAAGGGGAAGGGAACTTTAAAGTGATTTACGGTGCTCACTGATATATCGTTTTCATGTTGACTTAGCAATGTACTCGTACGTGACAGTCACATTACACGTTGTGTAACGGGCACAGTGGGCGGACCATGACGCAGCGTCAAAAACTAAAGTTACAGATGTTGGAAATACCCCATGATTAACACACCATGGACTTTTTTCCCCCCAAGTAATAAGAAAATGACTTATTTGGATTGCATTTCATTTTTGTTTAAATAAGTTTAATGTTGTTTGTACAGCGGCAAACAGGAACATTAAAGGGTCATGTCTGCAATTTATATTCAGAGAAACCATGACCACAGAAAAACAGCCCGAGCTAGTGGAAAACATTTAGCATATGTTCAGAGGAGAAAGCTTGAAAGGGACTTTAATGGAAATTTGCACTGGGAAAAAAAAATTACCGTGAAAAAGATGATGATGGACACCTTAAAAAAAATACATCTACTTATAAAAGGTATTAGTCTGAAGATGCATGTTGTAAATCAAATATACTGTGGTAAATTGTGTACTCACACTTCTTTTAATATCTTAATATACAGTAACACTTGTAACTAGTATGTCGATCATTGAATTGTGAACTTCTATCTATCTTAGGATATAAAGGCCCTATGCAGAGGTGTGTATTGTGCAATTGTGTATATA
>JAFBJT010109305.1:85040-95863 GCA_016785325.1 Chascanopsetta lugubris
ATGAGTCACAGGACTCCTCTCTTTGTGCGTGTGTTTGTGTGTGTGTGAGGGAGATTAGGAAAGGATATTAGCAGCAGCAGAAGAAATTAGCTTCTGTGCACTATGGGCTTGCATCACATCAAATGCCGAAACCAAGGACGCGTTGCAGAGTCATTTGACCCTGGAGTGTGAATCCTGATTAACCAAATTCACATTGCACAAAAAATGTGAACACTGGGTGTTAATGGCCAGTTAAAGGTGCATTGTGCTTTTTCTAAACATATTCTACAACAATTACATACAGACATCTTTAATGAATTTATAATCACCTAAAAATAGAGTTAGTTTTACATTACCCTTAGACGAGCCCATTAATGTATATTCAAATGAAGAGTGGGTCCTCTCTATGGGGGCCGCCATGTTTTTACAGTAGCCCAGAGTGGACGTACTAAACATATTTTGAGTTTTAATGACTATCACAGGTTCTCTTGCATGCTCAGAAGGGTGAGGTGATGGATATAGCATGCAACTTCACCTCTAGATGGCACCAAATCTTACACACTGCACCTTTAAAGAAAGTACAATTGTCTGCGTTATATTCTGAATTTAAAAAGTTGATTTAGATGACGCCAGGGTATGAAGAAGTGTGAGTGTGTGTGTGCGCATGTGTGTGCATGCGTGCATGCGTGTGTGTGTGTGTGTAAATTAAAGAGAGCACTGGGAAGGTCAGAAGCAAAATAAATAAAAAAAAGGGACATAAAAAATGGATTGAAATTCATAATGAAAAAATTCAATCAAAGTCATTCTGAAGACTACCATGAATATGACCTTGACTTAAAGACCAGCTACTAAGAGCACACTATATTAGGGCCAATGACCAGTGAGGTATAAATGGGACCTTATAACCTGAAGTCACTTTGGGTCAAAGCATTAAAAATACAGGGACGGACATAATGAGCAATAAAAGAGGAATGTGTAACTACCTTCCTGCGCCGTACACATGCTCATTCACACTGTGGGCGGCCGTGATGAGGGCTCTGCTGACTAAGTGATCATAAAGTCTTTGAGGTGACGTAACAACATTATAGGGGATGAGAGCTGTTAAATCCTCCGTCAGGATGACCGTCATTCACAGGAAGGCTGGAAATATTATCCACGCGTTTAAGACTGTGGAAAATTTTAATCCCATTAAGTCACAAAAGGAGTTGAAAAGGAGCCGGCGCAGGGTGTTTCTGCACCTCACTGCCTTTGTGCATCCAAAGGTAAACCTCGGTGCTGTGTGGGTGTTTGGGTCACAGGGTGGAAAACAGCGAGAACGGCCAAGGTTCGGTGGCGTCATGATTTGTTGGGCTCTTGAACTGTTACCGGGCCAAGAACACAGAACAATGACAGTGGCTGACCTACATCTGCCGGGTTTCAAGGCTCCTTTTGTGCACAACCTTCACGCTGCTGCAAGTTCAGGCGCCATCGATGACGTCAGTACCTCAGTGGCTCTTATTAGGTGCAATGAGTTGCTGGGTTTTCACGGTTTCATGTCAAGAAAACAGCGGCTTGATTACGTTTTCATATGCAAGCGGCAGAATTTCTGAAACACTGACAAAGCTATTCTATATTTCTCCTGGCCAGAGTTGTTTACTCGTGGCTGCTCCAGTGGAGATAAGTCCTATCCGGCCTGGCGTCCCTGCAGTGAGTGGGCTGTGTGATGCAGCTTTCATCCTCACTGTTCCACTGTGGATGCTGCTGAGCTATGGACATTTATATTCTCTCTGACGACTCATGACATGCATGCAAAGTAACACAACATCAACAGCGAGGGGCGTATTTGTATGACGTGCCCTCTCAGAGACACTGCGCTTCTCCCGGTCTGACCTGCTGAGCCATTATCTCATTCTTAAACAACTAAAATAGGTTACTGTTTATCACCGCGACGCCACATCACATCACACTGCCCTAATCGCCAACAGCTCGGGGTACGGTTATACATTTGCGGTGACATCTGCACCGTGGCTCTGCTCCAGAGGCACTCGCCCGGCTTGGCACAGGCCACAGAGCAGGTCAAATCCTGATTTGATTATCTGCCGAGGTTAAACGAACAGACACGGTGAAGGCAGGATTTCACTAATTGATTCATTCATTCAGTAGACAGACAACAGACAGTTGTCAGCTTTACAGGACAGCTGCTGCTGAAGCCTCTTACGGACATGAAATGTGTAGGTCCGCTGGCTTCCTGATGGGTTTGGATCTGCACCTGAGCCGAGGAGGCTGTGTTGTTATTGCCCTCAGTTTGCAGCATTACTAACTTGTCAATTTCCTTCACTTTTCCATTTTTTGTCTGGGAAGATCTTGAGAAGCGTGGCTCTAAAAGTCAGTGGCCAAATCAAATCATACTCTCTTCAACCCACAACACAGGGACATGACCTTGTTAACACACAACAGCCTGTTCGCTTTTCATTTTCTTTACACGCTGCTACTGAAACGAGCACTTGGACAGATGTGTATCTGTTGTTCCGCAGGCGCAGAGCCGGAGAAAATTCAATCTGAAATACCAAAATGGAAAATGACGGGAAAGTGCCGCGTATTATCGCTAATTGGAGGAGGTTCCTGCCAAAATGTTTAGGGACGATGAGGACGATACGCACAGCGCCACTTGGTGGACACACTGAGAGGGTTCACTTCAGTGATGGTTGCTGTTTAGTTTGAGAGGGAGTTGATATATGGATTGAAGGTGGAGGAGATTGAAACGAGGTCAGATACTAAAGTAATAAAATTGCCAAAATGGTTAGGTTTAAAAAGGCAGATGTAAACTAAAAAACTAGCTGAAGCGGAAAATAGCCCAAAAAGGAAGTCACAGGCCGGGAGCAAGCAGAATGTCATTAGCATGGACGAGAAAAAAAAAGAAGAAAACTCTCCAAGATGTGAGAGTACAAGTTCCCTCATTACCGAGCAGAGACCACAAGATGCAAACTCCTGCTTGATTAAAAAAAAACCAATTTGGTTGCAATTTACTAAAAACACAAACAGAGAGCGATGGAATTTTTCAAACCTCTTATAATAATAATGAGGAAGGGAAGTTTCATGACTCAGGGTCACAACTTCATCTGTAAGACACTGTTTGGGCTCGACTGGCCAGTTCCGTGACTTTCCGGGGCGCCATTTTGGGGCCATTTATTAACCATTTTCCTCAACTGTCCACCTCTCTAGTTCCTGTTTTACTCATTCTCAGGATACTGAAATTCAGAAGAGAGCATCTTAATATTGTGACCCAGATTAACTAGCTCCATCGATTACATATAACGAGCTCTCTGGGGACTGAGCACATCGAAACTGATACTTTAAATGGCTTTCAGTCGTCTGCCTGTGTCCATAATTTATTCAGCAGCTGAGTCAAAACAAACACCTTCTAATGTCACCATGACAGCAACAACAACAACAACAACAACAAGCCTCAGCAAAGTTTCACGCTCACCTAAACATCATAATTCCACCGACTCCTGCTTCGTTCACAGACAAGCCAACCTCCAGCTTGGCACGTCACCCGGATCACTGACCCGTGCCAGCTTCAGTGAGATTCACACAAACACGCCACAAAACAACAACAACAACAACAACAACAGCGTTGTTCTTTGACATCCCACATATTTCATGTGATCCTCCCACTGAATGGACAATGGGAATCACTCCCATTGTCCATTTTCCAGTTGTTTGTCCAAATTGCTCTGCCAGACCGATTTGACTCAACATTCAAACTCAAAGTATTTCACGTGTGTGTGAGAGATCATCCCCCTCGTTGGATCACACACATCTGTCCCCAGAGCAAGGCAGGGACTGTGGGTGTGAGATGGAAAATTACATCATCACTAACTTCTTTTCTCATCCTTCCTCTCCATCACCCTCTCACCCGCTGTTTTATTTCTTTCTTTATTCTCATCTCCTCTCTGTTTCTCCCCCATCTTCCTGTCTGTGTTCTCCACCTACCATTCTGCCCTCTCTCTTACGTAAGACTTGCTGCTCGGATGATTTGTCTTTACAGATTCTCTCTCGGTCTCTCTCAGTCGTCTTCCCTCTCTGGATATTGTTACTTTACTCTCATTCATCTGACAGAGCAGCCGAGACAGTTCACAGGAAGGAAGATGGGAAATCAGATTTGGAAAATGTAAACGAGATTTGACTCGCTATTATCGGCGCATTCAACTCAATTTCAATTTGATATCTTATTCAACAGGCCAGAGCTTTTTCAAAGGGAATGGATGTTTTAAGGGACAGTGGAAGGACATGGCACACGATGACTTCAGCGTTATCATTAAAGGTGTGCATCTTTTTTTGTCTAAACTCTCTTTTTAATGCTAATGAGTGCAAAGGATGTCACAAAAACTAAAACAAGACATTCTACAAAATATGCCAGCAACATGCTGATGTCACTTCACTGCTGCTGGTATCACCATTAAAAAAAAATCCATCATGCTGCTTGAAATTACAGAGAAACTTATTGTGAGAAAGAATTCAACTTAATCATCAAAATTTCTAAAACTGGAGTGGGGGGGTGTTTATTAATGAAAAGGGAAATAACAAAGAAAGTGGGTTAATCTGTTGTAGAAACTGAGGTTTCTCTTCCTCTTCTGATCTGGCTTTTGCAATGACTGTGTTCACCCTTTCACTTCACCATTACAAATCTGATCTGTAAAAAGGTTCCCTGCCAGCTGTGTCAAACAAAGCTGTTTTAAATGTGACAGGAATTCAAGCAGCAGAGTGACAGGCGGCGCCAATCAAGAGTAATTGCTGCGTTTGTGTGCCATCCTATAATAACAATGTAATCAAGCCGCTGTTTAGTTCAATGTTGACTTTTTGTGCTGCCGCGTTGCCAGGTAACAGCAGGAAATGTGTGTACTCTGTCATGTTCCGTTTGATCAGAGCAGGTCTGAGACAAGAACTTTGTGTTCAGTCCTACAGAGCCAAGTACGAAGTAAGAGGAGGGGAGTTCACCTGAAGTTCTACATTCCTCTACACTGAACAGATAATTAATAATCTGCAGCCTGAAGTCATTGTTGTACAGGAAGACAGTGGAACAGCGTGTTTATTCAGTCCCTGTCAATTACTGTGCAAATGTAGCCTAATCTTTTACAGTGCAAATTAATAATCACAGACTAATGGCCCTACACACAGGCGCTAAAAATTAAAAGCGTGCTAAAGGTTGAGTGTGTCAGGTTAAGGAGAAACTGTTTCCATTTCCGACATTATCATACTGCTGATTTAATGAGTATATACAACCTGAGTGTATGGGTTGTTGCTTTCATCACACCAGAATGAGCCCTTTATATTTCCATCAGGGGCAGCGCCACAGACTAAACACTTTTTAAACACTGAGTTTTAATGATGATTGGTGGTTACCATGGGTTCTCCGACATGCTTGAAAGGGAAGAGTAAGGTGAGGGGTATTCAGTTAATTGGGGTCGATTAATCTGTGGATTGTTAATGTCCGCTCTCTCTCTGGTTAATCGATAATCATAATTGCTCTGTCGTTTTCCACTGGGTCACCGACATTTCAATCTCCCACGTTTTCAATCAAAGTATTTTTCTGATTCAACCCAAATGGAATTTCACCTCTGACCTTGGCAGAGTTAAATGCCACATTCTGTGAATTGGGAAGAAAAAAACAAGAGAGGAAGACAAAGACGAGGTTTGTGATTCCTTCGCTCATATGTCAAGAATGTCGACAATGAATTATTCAGAACTGATTTTTTTACATTTACTATTCCTTACATTTTTTAACTGCATCCAGCGTGAAGATGTTGTTAGACTTCCAGACTATTTAGTTCTGACATTTTATTTTCCAGCATTTTTTTTTTATTCATCACGTAATGCATCACCAGGTATTCATGGTAGAAATGGAAACTCTATTAGAAATTGAACTAATGCAGCAGGAGGGAAACTTTAATATGTCGGCTAAAGACAGCCAAAAACTAAAGTAAAGACGCTGCTTTCTGCGAGACATGACGTCATACAACCTTTAGCTGAACACGCCCCATCTGGAAAACTCATTCATTCACACATAGGAATGTGATGTGGAAGTACGTGTACTGACGTATAGGTATTAGGGATTAGAGCAGAAGGAAAGTACCTGTTCGTTGATGGAGCTGTAGTCGTTGGTAGTGGAGACATCATCGTCCTCGGAGTCAAACAGGCCCTCCTGGTTGTCCAACAGCTCAGCTAAGACTCTGCTCACAGACTCCTGATCCCGGAGGTCCTCCCCTTCAGTGGACAGACTGCACATGGAGGAGGAGACAGAGATGTTTTGAGATACTCACACGTACAGACTGATTACGATAATAACGATGGCGTGCTGATTCAAACTCAAGCTGCATCAACTGCGGCATCACATGTGACACTTCAGTCAAATCAATCTCTGCAACACAACAACCTTGCTTCATCTCTGTTGATTTGATGATATGGATCGATTTACACCGGATTAATATTCTATTTCCAAAATAATGTAGGCCTTCTGGTCACATTGGTGGAAATATAATCGCTGCATGACCCCTACATAGTGATGGGAAGTGAGTGACACCTGCGTGACCCATATGCTGGTTTTGATGTTTTTGTGTGAGCCGACTTCAGCCGCTCCAAAGTGACGGAGCTGAAGGAAGCGGAGGGGTCGAAGCAGCGTAAAGCTAATCACACCCTGAGGTGAGGGAGGGTGGAGGGTGGTGGGGTTGGGTGGTGTGCGTGGGGGGGGGGCACACCTCTACATATCAACTAGTATTGACCCCAAAAGAGGAGGAGGAGGGGGCAGTTAAAAAGGAAGAAGAGAGATTCTGGGACAAAGAGGATCAGGAGGTGAAAGAGCGATGAAGCAGATATGATTGTATTATGCAAATGAGGCCATGCTTCCGTAGTATGAGTGGGCAGGAGACTGGGTCGTACCATGGGATACAACACACACACACACACACACACACACAAACACACACCCTGAATCGCTCAAACACACACACACCGCCTCGAATTTCCACCTTCCACATTTTCGCTGATTCTCCTCTCTTCGTCCTCCCTGTACAACCCACCCACCCCCCATCTCACTACTCTGATATCATACCTGCCCCCCTCCAACTCCCCGTCCTCCCTCTCTTTCCCTCACAGTCCAAAAAAGCAGAAATCCTTAAAAAGCACAGCCCAGAGCAGTTTATCTATTTTTTAAGTCTTTTTTTTTTTGCAGTTGTTTCTCACACTTGCGACTACGAAGACAGTTCTGCATCTGCCTGCTCTATCTTTCTCTCTATCTCTCTCTCACACACACACACACACACACACACTTTTCATCCCTTAACGCACTCATACGAAGCCATGCTCGCAGGGGCCCGACACACAAACACCTTCTCGCACACTCATTCTCATGCAAACCCTGCTCATCTCTAGTGGTGGACCGATGGACATGCAGGAGTCGGGGGAATGAGGACGGGGGGGAGAGGAAAGGTTTTCCTATCTCGTAAAAAGGGAAGGGGGCGTGTCTAACTGAGCGAGTGCGTTGAGCGAGAGGTCTTAGTTCAGCTGCCATCTCCTCCGGTACTTCCTCTCATCGTCGACTGTGAGGGGGAACAAAAACACAGAATACATTTAGGGAAGAGTGAGCGGCACTGATGATTTACAGCTTCTACAGGGTGTGAACAGGACAGAGCAAGAAGGAGGAAGTCAGAAGAAAAGTACCTTTTCCCAGAAGGTGAGATGAAAAGAGTTTAAGCTGATGTGGAGAGAAAAAAACAGGAAAGAGAGCAAAGCAGAGGAGACCCGTTAGAAATGTCGGATTTAGCAAAACAGATTCTTTCCAATGTGGAGTCAAAGGGCTGAACGTACCTTCTAGATGGTTCCTGGAGACATATTTCAGCGCTTCATCTAGGAGGATGACCGGGATGGAAATCTTCAGGACCACGATCCACTGGGACCAGCGCAGGGGGGTCACCTGGAAGATCAGCTGGAGGACAAACAGAGAGTGAGATGTTACAAAGCATGAGGTGAACATCAGGCAAGGTCAGCCTACAAAAACATGAAGGTGCCACAGACACAGAAACGTCATAATAATGAATTCTAATGTTGCATAAAACATGGAGGGATTGATTTACATTGAAAAGTGATGAGTCATATTGAGAGAATGAGAAAAAAACAGTGCTGGACCAGGATATGATACAATTCTGTGTGAAATGCATCATCCATTTTTCATGGGTCAAGTTTTTCATGGGATGGATACTTGGGTTGAAGTATGAGTCTTTTTCCTTTTGATTGTATTTTCTTATTAATAAATGTTTTCACTACTACATGTTACAACGGTGCCTCGTGTGAAGGCTGCATGACTGCATGTAAACCACGGACAGTATTCTAAACATAGCATGAAGCCCCATTTATTTAATCAGTGGAGCCATTTTCAAAAAACACTTTTAATATATTCACAAGACGTAAGCACTTTGGACATTGTTAGGAGGAATTTGCTAAAAAAAACAAAAACAAAAGAAACATGATAATGGTGTGTTATTATCATTATGCATTCTCACATTGGCACAGATGTGAACGAATCGCACCCAAACAAGTGTGGCACGAACTCACCGGGAAAGGCTCCACATACAGGATGAAGAAGTGGAGGGAGAGGGAGAGGACGATGGCGCCCAGCAGCCAGAAGTTGACCCAGGGAGGCATCCTGAGCAGAGACTGGTTCTCAGACAAACTGCCAGGGAGGAGACAAACGTTGACAGTTAGTGCTCCGGTTGTTTCATCAGAGCCTCGCAGGACAGTAACATCACAGTGCAGGAGATAAGTTAAATGTCACGGTCCCTATGAAAACACACGTCCCCTCTTGATTTTGAATAACAAGCACTTTGTCTTCATTATAACCTTCCCTCTGTCAGATTCTTTCCTAAGTGACACGTTAGTATTTGTTTCTATAGGCAGCTCCTGACAGACTTGCTCCATGAGCAGCCCTGGCAAAAACATGTGGAGTTTTCTCCTCATACCACTGTTCCTTTTATTCTCTACTATTCCATTTCTTCAGATGTGTGGCTCAGTCTGATGAATGCGCCACACTAACCGAGTGCAGGATATTAAAAAATAAAAGTCTTACAAAAGACCAACATGAGGTCAGTGGGCAAGGGAATGGGATGGATGTTTGTGCTGGGTGTTCTGACAACATGGAAAGTCTTTTCTGCTGACCTGTTGAGTGCGTTGAACATTTCGATAGTGACCAGCACAGACAGGGCCATGGTTGTGGGGAAGCGGGATTCAAAGACCTCACAGTCGATGTCATTGAACAAGGGGTTGTCCTCAGTGCACTGCATGAAATGTCTCTGTAGAGAGAAGGAGCAGACAGCGTGTGTGTTAGTGTGGGTGTGTGTGTGTATGTGTGTGTCACCATGACGTCCATGACTTGGTTTGATGATGCTCAGACATGACAAGGGAACAGCTGCATTGCTTTTGTCCTCCTTCCTGCCATGTGTGCAGTCAAACCAGCAGGTTGTTGCGTGGGACATGGAGGGTGATGCATATCAAAATACAGTAGTGATTAAAAAGCCCTGTCCCCTGAGGACAGAGACAACAACAACAACAACAAGGCAGAAGGAGCAGGACAATGTCCAACAACTCACCAGCTGATAGAAAGTCACTTGCGGGCCTTCTTCATCAAACAGGTACCACCATGTGGCAGCGCTCACTGTTCCCACACCCACATATCCTACAGGAAGATAAGAAATCAAAGATATCAATTCCATTACTATTGGATGATGATAATATAATATGACGAATGATAGGATCCAGGATGAATAGGTTCTCCTCCATGCTCGGAGGGGTGAGGTAAAGGCCATTCAGCTGCAACATGCAACTTCATCTCATCACATCAGTTAATCCAACAGATCCGCAATTATGTCAATAACAACACTAGGTGAGTTTACATAAGTATATATATATATATATATACTATATATATATCATGGACCAGGCTAACTTGTTTGACCTGACAGGTCTAAAAGTTCCCCAATGCAAAGTTAACTTCAGCCAGTTGCATCATCTCTAAATATTGAAAAAGCCGATAAGAACTGCCTTGAAATATGTTTCCTCTCCCTCTCCTGCCTGAGCATCCACCGTCTTTTTGATCTGGAGAGCTGTGGACATGATCCCACAGTCACACTGTGATGAGCAGCGCTCAAGGTCAGGTGTGTTAATTCTACCTCCAATAGCCAGGTATCTGAAGAAGAGCCAGCCAGAGATGAGAGGCTCCTTGGGGTTGCGGGGGGGTTTGTCCATGATGTCCAGGTCTGGAGGGTTAAAGCCCAGAGCGGTGGCAGGCAGGCCGTCGGTCACCAGGTTCACCCACAGCAGCTGCACTGGAATCAAAGCTTCAGGCAGACCCAGGATGGCGGTCAGGAAGATACTGGAGACACACAGACAGACAGACAGACAGACAGACAGGAGACAGGTAAATAACTGTTAGATTGTGTGGAGAAGTCATGGTGAGTTTAGTTGAACAGGTTTTTCCATTCTCCTCACCAGACGACCTCGCCCACATTAGAGGAGATCAGGTATCTGATGAACTGCTTCATGTTGTTGTAGATGGCTCGGCCCTCCTCCACTGCAGCCACGATGGTGGAGAAGTTGTCGTCGGACAGAACCATCTCAGACGCGGACTTGGCCACCGCCGTTCCTGAGCCCATGGCGATGCCGATCTCGGCTTTCTTCAGGGCGGGGGCGTCGTTCACACCATCTCCTGTCTGAGGGAGGGAGACACAGAGAGAGAGAGAGAGAGAGAGAGAGAGAGAGAGAGAGAGAGAGAGAGAGAGAGAGAGAGAGAGAGAGAGAGAGAGAGAGAGAGAGAG
>JAFBJT010109305.1:96723-134516 GCA_016785325.1 Chascanopsetta lugubris
GTGTGTGTGTGTGTGTGTGTGTGTGTGTGTGTGTGTGTGTGAGGGGTTCAGGTTCATCATCACCCCCTCTCCTCACCATGGCTGTAATCTCATCGAAGGACTGCAGGTACCCGACTATCTTAGACTTGTGCGCGGGCTCCACGCGGGCGAAGCACCGCGCCCGTTTCACCGCCTCCCTCTGCGCCTCTGGCGTGAGGTCGTCAAACTCCCGGCCCGTGTAGGCTTTTCCAGTCACCTCCTCCTCCTCGCCGAAGATGCTGATCCGTCGGCAGATGGCTACGGCCGTGCCCTTGTTATCGCCCGTGATCATGATGACGCGGATGCCCGCCTCGTTGCACAGTTTTATCGAGCCGATCACCTCCTTCCTCGGGGGGTCGAGCATGCCCACGCAGCCCACGAAGGTGAGGCACAACTGGATGGAGAGACAGAGGAGCAGGATGGTTACGATGCACAGAAACAACTCACTTTCTGTTTTGATATCTAAGTCTAAGAAGATGTTTAGTATGTCCACTCTGAGCTACTGTAAAAAAAAACATGGCAACCCCGTGTGGGCTCATTTAACCAGTGGAACAAACTACAACATTTAGGAGATTGAAAATTCATTAGTCCATTAGCATTTGTTTTCTAATATTTTCAGAAGTGACAAAAATGACACTGCACCTTTAAGTGTAAAGTCTAACCAAGTCACTATTTCAATGTAAAGCATCCGACATTCCCACTGTTCTTTACCTCATACTCTATGAATTTGCTGGAATTCTCCAGGTCCATGTTCTCCTTGCGTGGGGGCGTGTCATGTGTCGCCAGTGCCAGGCAGCGCAGCGTGTCCCTGCCCGTCCCCCAGTCCCTGATCTTGGACATCAGCTGGTCACGCAGGGCCGGAGTCAGCGCCACCTTACTCGTTCCGACCCGCAGGTACTGACAGCGCTCGATCACACTCTCTGGAGCACCCTGAACGGACATGTGATGGACACAAGAGTAGGCATAACACAATGATTGGTTAACTGAGGGGAAGTGATAAGTACATTTTGCTGTGGATTTGTGTTTGTGTTGTTCATTCATGCCTTGACGAACATCTTGCTCTGGGACCCCAGCTTCACTGGTGTGCAGTACACGGACATAGACTTGCGATCACGAGAGAACTCCAGGGTGAACTCCTTCTTCATCAGCTGCCTGATCACCTGAGGGACAGGAAGAGGAACAGGAGAGGGAATGGGGGAAAGAAGAAATGCAAAACAGGAGGAGGAGGAGGAGGAGGATGATGAAGAAGAAGAAGAAGAAGAAAAACAGCTCAGCCTGAGTTAAGTGAATTGGTGGGCAGGTGTCAGGATGATACTGGTGGGCGATGAAGTTTCGTTGAGCTCCTGACAGAGTGAGTGACACTTTAAACCACTTTGTCTGGATGTCTGACAGCCTCCACACCTCTGTGAGCGACAGCAGCTGACTGAGGATGGATAGAAATAACTACGGTGGCCCTGAAGGGCAACACATTCAAACAATAAAGGAAACACTACACAAAAGGAGATAGAACAAAAAGAAGCAAAACAACAACAAAAACGTGAACATATAAACAAAAAAGATAACACGACAACTAAAAGCTGAAACACAATAACAAAAAGTGAAAATCAACAAGAGAAGACAGAAGAACAAAAATATGCACACAGAGAAATATGACAACAAAAAGCAACACAACACCAAAAGAAAAAGACAATATGTGTGTTTTCCTCTTTCCTCTATTTTTTGTTCGCATGTTTTGTTCTTCAGAGCCACCATGCATAACAATATATGGAAATAAATGAAAAACAATTCTGAAATACTCATGAGACAGTAAATCTCAATGGGTTTAGTTCAGGGCTCACGTTATGTTTTATTTAGTGTTATGTCTTCTTCTACCTGTAGGTGTCCCTCTAGCTCAGAAGGTATCTGATCCCTGTTCAGTGATTCTTTATGGAGAGAGCAAGAAGCCACAGAGCTCGAGGAGAGCGACACACACACACACACACACACAGGAACGCACACAGGAACTATCCTCTGCACCAATATCAGCTAAGTGATCTCCGTGGCGCACATTTCTCTCATTCACTGCTCAGACTTAACACCTGATGGAGATCAAGCAGTAGATTTATGATGCAGGCTTATCGACTTAACTGCAGCTGCGAATGACATTTGGGACGAGCTTATAGGTGACATTTCAAAACCAAACAATCACATGTTCACACCCTGAAATCAAACACGTGTCCATCAACAACCTCATGCTGTGTACGAGTGTGTCCTGGAGTACAGCCCAGAGCGCTCATGTTGACTCATCACAAGTCAACAGTGCATGTAAGAGGATTATCATCACGTTTCAGGTGCATGTATATAGTTTCTATATATAGGAGGGGGCAGATTGGGTCATTGTCCCACCTGTGTGCAGGATGGATACATGTATTTCCTGTTCATATGACGGGTGCTGAGAGACTAGACTCCATTGAAGAACTGTGTTTTACTTCAGAACAGAAAATGGTCAAAACGGCCTTCTAATTCTACAGTACGGTCGGAGGAGGCACACTGAACCTTGTGTACCATTTAGACGATGCAGGGTGCTTTGATATGCGTCTAAGTTACAGGTGATGAGGATACATCTGTATCAACATCAAATCATTTTTCAGGATGTTAAACTCTTCACTCCCCTCACATTGTAAGAATTGATATTAGACAGTTTTGCTTTCATTTGGGATGGATGTCCTTCTTTCTGTTTTTCATTCCTCCTAAATATTAAGCATAAATCACCCTTCTGGTGCAACTTACCGAGTTACAGGCCCCGGCACGTTCCACCTTGCTGAGTCCGGAGAGGTCAGTCTTGAAGACATTCATCTTCTCCACCAAGGTGGTGAGAGCCGTCTCTGTGGCTTCACCCACCTTCTCGTAAACACCTTTGGCCTGTGACACAAGAGACATAATAAAGGCATAAATAAATAATCATAAAGAGAACAACAACAACAATACCACTAATCATCATCAGTGTTATAATTTTCATTACAATTAGAGTAGATCACAAATTGGTATAACAGATGTTTGGATCCAATATAAATTTACAATACCATTTATCCGTTGTCAACGATCAACACTCTTCTTCAAAGTGACGTGACAACAGAACAAACTCACTCCGTCTATCCACCTCTGCCCGCTCTAACTTTTGAGTCATAACTGCAGCGCGGCTTTGAACTCGCACCCTCGCACAGCTGAGGAGTGGAGTAGGTGAGATGAGGCAGTGATGGTGAACTGCACATCATTTGTTTGCCGCTCTCTTCTGCATTAGCAATGATTCTAGTTTTCCACACTTTTAATCTCAAACACGGGCTGGCTATTAAAAAGAAAGCGTAATTAGAGACTAAATGTTTATGCATGAGAACAGAAACATTTGGAGGAGGGAGAAAACACGTGGATTCTGAGAAGTGCCTCACATCTCTGCCCTCTCTCCTCGGCTCGGTTACCATGGTAACACAGCCATAACAAGGAGGTGAGAACGCATTTGAAGAAAATGAGAAAATAAGTGTACACCAGAGATAAATGAGCTCGGCTGGAGAGGAGGGGGCAGCGTGTGTGTGTGTGTGTGTGTGTGTGTGTGTGTGTGTTAATGACCTCATTGTAGTCCAATGAGGAGTCATTGCACATAGCGCACACGGTTGCCAACTCCAAAAGTCCATCGTAGTCTCCACAGTTGACAGGCTTGTCTCCTTTCAGTCTAGGAAAAAAAACACACACACAGACACATATCAGCCACACCACTCAGGGGACTAACACTTCACTACACCTCGGACATGCTGAACTCATTCAATATTCATGTTTGTACAGTAGTAAACATGGCACTGGCATGTGCATGGTTGGGAGCACGTGTGCGAGCGTGTGTGTGTTCAGAATGATTGGTGATGTTTGCACGACAACCATGGATCTCGTCCCTGTGGAGACTGCAACGGTTGCCAGTGCAGCTCCCACACAGTAACCCACACTCTGCTGTTATGAAAATCCACAGGTTCATGCAGAGTCATAATGGTGTGCTCACCGAACGACAAAATAAACAACATGCACACGCGATGAAGAGCTGCGATCCTGCTCCCTCTTAATGACTCCACACCTACGGATGCTTCTGTTCCTACACTGAGATGAGAGTTGCCCTCAACAGCCATGATTAAATAACTCTATTCAGTTTAAGGGGTTCCAACAGTAACACATATTAGTGGTTTTCAACTGCATGTCTCAAGATGTATTCCCACTGTCGGTCCTCTCAGCAGCGCTGCTCTATCCAGCTGAAGCCCACCCAACCAGGAAGTGACCAATGTTGCTGTAAAATTCAAGTGAAAACAAGCAGTACATTCCGGTCATGACGGGACCTTTGCTCAAGGTATTGAAAAGTGTCCCATAGATGCCTTCAGTTCTGCAGAGC
This sequence comes from Chascanopsetta lugubris, assembly GCA_016785325.1. Taxonomy (NCBI): domain Eukaryota; kingdom Metazoa; phylum Chordata; class Actinopteri; order Pleuronectiformes; family Bothidae; genus Chascanopsetta; species Chascanopsetta lugubris. The sequence goes on from JAFBJT010109305.1 coordinate 101,147, forward strand.
ACGTAACTCAACCTTAGTTAGTTAGGGTTGGATACTGCGTCTGCCTTCCGAGCAGAGTGGCGCGTGTATCGAATGAATAAATCCTGCAAACTGCACCTTTAAATTGTCAGCTTCACTTATACCACAGGTAGAATATGGTTGCCCTCTAATAGACAGAGTACATGTTACCAGATTGAACATGGTGTCAAGAGTACAGCTCGTCAATGGTGGATTGAACCACTTGCTGTACGTAATAACATTGTCAATACAACGAAACATTTTAAATATCATTCAAATATTAAAAATTGAAGAATCGAATTTGAAATTCTTGAAGTTGCATGTTAAAGATGAACACCTCCATTTGACCCTTCATCTCCAAACATGTACTAATAGAACTCATGGGGGCCTACGGCTACTGTATCTTCAATATGTATTTATATGGCTTTCTCTCCATAGAGAGAAAGCCTGCTGCGGATGAAACCCCTCTGAAAACTCGGAATACTTACTTTACATTTTATTCATGAAATTAATTGCAAATAATGTCATCTAAATCTTACCTAACCAGTATTTAACAAAGAGAAAAGTGCTTGAGCATCTCAGAAGAGATTTCAGTTATCAAACGAACACGAGTCGAGAACTAAACTTTCAAATTAAATTTGTGAGTTGTGTTTTAATTAGATCTCTGTGCTGAGAGTTTAAATCTTTTTCTTGCAGCTTTTGCTCCAATTAAAACAATAAATGTTTTTTCTTCGTGTAATTTAAAAAATCTTTTTTGTGTAAGAGCAGAGCAAACCGCATACTCAGGGTAACCATTAGCTGTGATGCGACATCTTCCACCACAGACCACAACACTATTTTCTCGGCTACGTCCAATTACACCGCATCTTACTTCAAAGATAATAATTCTGGGTAATTGCGTTCAGTGCAGAAATGCACAGGTGAAATGCGAAGGGATCTTTTAATGAGCTATTAAAGTTGCCAAGTAATAGTTGGTTTGACTGTGATACTTACATTTGTCCCTCGGGGGCATACGTAGAACCAGTTATAGAGAACTCATGGAGGTTGCAGGTTGAATCTTCTACTTTATCCACGACGAACATCTGGAGGGGAGGAAAGAATGGACAAGGAGAAGGTGGAGTTAGTTAATTCATCAGAACGGTGGAGGATTTACTGCTGTCAGAGCAAATACATTCAAATCAGTTCATTAGCATTGAGTGAAAACACTGAATTGGATTCACTTTGGAATGAGATGTCAAAATAAAGCCTTTAATTATGCGGAATCACATAAAGAAGATGCACATTTCTGTTTCAACTTTACATAATAGATCTGGAACAAAAATTACAGGATTCTCTCATTTAAAGGAAGTTAATGACTTGTCATAAACTGTGATGCACGCTGTTTACGGTGGCCCAAAGTAAAAGGCACTTAGTTAGGCTCGTATCCCCACCGCTTACAAATTGAATAAAGCAGATGCAGATTTAAGACACTCACCCTTCCACATGGAACTCTGCGTTTTTACAGCCATCTCAAAATTAAATACTGTGATACGCCTCCTTCCAACATGTTAGCTAGAGTCTGTTCAGATGGGTTGTTTCTGTCTAATCTTATTTACAAACGGATTGAGGTGAAAAGAGAAGCCCCCTGGTGGAGGTGATTACGCATATAATGGTAACTGGAACAATATCCTGTAACAATCAGAAAAGTTGGTAAGAGGCACGTTGATGAGGAGGATGAGACTCTGTTACGTCAGCTGCTCACCAGTATCATTATAAAAGACCAAGGCAGGAATATTAGAGTCTGTTTGCAGAGAACAAATGTGTCTTGTGACAGTCTCTATTCCTTGTACTGATGATGGGCAATAAAACATTATGAATAATCAACAGAACATAACAAGTTTCATGACAAGAACTGACACATAACAGAGCTATCTAAAAATAATGGTAAAAGTATCATGTATAATTCCTCTGCTCATGATGAGATTTGTCTTTAAACGTCAAAGTATAGCATGAAGCTAACAAACAATATACCGGTACTATAGACTCACACTAAAGTGATCCATCTCTATCGTAATGGGCGAGCCACGAGACTATTGTGGTGACATGTTTATAATAAGATAAGATAAGATAATCCTTTACTCGTCCCACAGAGGGAAATAGCAGAGCAACAGTATGGAAAAGTAGTAAGATAAAGAAATGCACACAAATATACAAATATATCTAAAAAAAAAATAGTTAAACAAATATCAAATATTACTGTGCACTGTGTAGAGGGTAGGAGGTGGAGCACTAGTTCCTTCTGTTGAAGAAGTAAAAATAGTATTCATATATGTATATTACAGAGGTTTGCAGTGACAGTGTTGTTATGATGTCATACGTTTCAGCAGTATTGTGTTGAGTTTATCTGAAGAGATGCTGCTTCTCTGTATTTTCTACCTGACAACATATAGGTGGGGTGAGTGTGTCCTCAGCCAATAACATCATTTGGAAGGGTCTGAGAAGAATACCGAGAACAGGTTGTGACCCGGTAGGATCCATTGGATAAGAACAACAACAGTGATGGACACGGCACAAGTAAAGTAAGGCTAGCGTTAAGATCTGGGGTTGGATTTCCAGAGTTGGCGAGTAATGAAGGAGAAGATGAGGATGGCGGAAGACATGGAGGTGCTCTGTTGAACAGCTAAGTGCTGGTGGTTAGCTTAATTAGGTTGCTATGCTATCAGCATTTCTTTATCAGATCTAATGTTCCTACAGTAGTGACGCTCTCAGTCTGCACATTGAATCCATCAAGTCCTCCTGGCGCTGTTCGGGCATGGGAAGAGGCCGACTTTATCATGGTCATCAACCGATATTAAACGGTTTAGAAGGTTATTTTCTCCCTCTGGTGAATGAGCAGCTCAGGGAAGTGTTTTTTAACCGACATGTTAAATTGGCGCCATCAGCAAAACCCACCTCAAATCAACAATGGCGCCAGAGTAAAAAGTCGGAAGGTGCCAACAAAAACTACTTAGCCCCGACTTGCTTCATTACCTACTCTGAATTAATGAATTATGTAAAATGACAGACAATATCACTTTACATGTTCTACATATGCCCCCTAGGGACAAATGTAGGTATCACAATTAAAACACAGAGACGTCTTTACTGGCACATTAAAAGATCTCTCCACATTTCTGCTCCGAACACAAACACCCATAATAATTATCCTTGAAATATGAGATGTCATGTAACTCGACGTTTCCAAGAATATTATGCGAGAAATGGCCCTGACTGAAGGCTGCTTGTATCGTATCGTCAGCTCGTCCCCAGATTGTTTACCGTTTCCAAACACGCACCAGGCAACACAAACGCTGCACTGATGGCACGTCGTGATGCAAAGCCTCATCAGTCATTCACACGGTGAGCGGTAACACGCTCCAGTCAACCGCACAAAAACAAGTCCAGGGAATCGGGGAAGGAGTCCCAGAGCAGTTCATGGATTTGCTTTGTTGGCAAATCCTCTCCCTGAGATTCCCCCTGGTGGGCATTCATTGTGTACTGCTAATACTAATATACTGATTCAAAGCAGTGGAGACGTGGTGCTGCTGCTGCTGCTGCTGCTGCTGCTGCTGCTCTATGGGAACAGCACACGCTCTGTATATCAAACACATGAACTCACTATGGACCCTATTGTCTCGTTGTTGTTATTCACTTTTTAATAACTTGACATTTAAACCGAGAAAACAGTAAACATATACACACACACACACACACACACACACACACACACACACGCGTGCAGTGAGGAATGGCTCCTGTGTAACCTCTGTTTGAGTCCATTAGCCCAGCTGATGGAAGAATTAATGAAGCAGATGCTTGGTTAAACTTGGTGTCCTCCTCGATTCTTTGGGCGGTGTGAGTTCAAGTGTGTGGGCAAGTGTGTGTGTGAAATGTGTGTGTGTGTGTGTGTGTGTGTGTGTGTATGTGCGCGCAGCAGCCATTAATTTACAAAGAAACACTAAATCGATGGCAGAGCTGAGATGTAGGGCAGCAGGGGTCCCTCCAGCTCACGACTCTTTAAAGGTGCATTTCAACCTCCTAATGACTTCTGAAACACTCTCTGCTCTCTGTGTTCTGGTGTAGCAATGCTTAAGTTTCTCCTGCATCAGTCCAGTTTGGACAGGATGAAACACAGTTATAAATAACTGACAGACTGACTCATGAATGTGGGATTACAGCCTGTGTGACAACACGCAACTCTGCATTTGCATTATTGAAGTTGAAGAAGTTGGCGGAGAAGTTTGTTTCACTCAAAGAGTTTTACTGGATGAGATGTGTTGATCGTTGAAGAGTTCTACACTGCAGGTTAAATGCACTGCCTTTTCAAAAGCATCATCTCATTCAAATGAAGAAAACGATGGGAGGATCTGACTCATAGAAGCAGCAACAACATTTTTGTATTGATATTTATATTTCAAATCTGTATTGCTAGGATCGTTTTGCTACATTCTTATTTTTTCCACTTATACTTATTCACAACTTTTTTTTTTTTTTTTAAAGAAGAGTGCAATGTTTTACACAATAGAAAAGACAATAGTATTTCTATAATATATTTATATTATTGACAGAAATATTGTGTATCTAAAAGTGTGTGGTCTCTCCTACTCACACACGGTCAGATCTTCACAGGTTTGACTGTCTAATTTGTTACCAACATCAACCGAAACTGGTTAGGGGTATTAGCATCAGCGCTGCATGTACAAATACTGTTGTAATAGTTTTTCAGAAACTTTGTTTAACTTTTTAATTTCTCCCTTGATGTTCTAGTTTAAGCTGAATATTCTTAACAGTGTGATTAATCAAAGTAAGGGTGGGAACACGGCGTGCTCAACAACAGGCCACATCTGACAACTTGCCCCCGGGGACGCACCAGCAGGTTCCTCCAGTTCCTGCCGCTGTTTCACAGTTGCCAACATTCTGCCTGTGAAACACGGGGTGGTGTGTTCCGTATCAGGCAGTTCAACAGAAATCTTATCTCATGCAGGAAGTGAACAGAGCATCTAAAGTCTCTTCAGCCAATGGGGCGTGAGTGTCACATGTGGATGAAACTGGATCATTGGTGCAACAATAACTGACTGACTTCTGTATGTAAACAAAATAAGATTTGTTTATCTGTCCACAATCACACCACTGAGCTCATCCGTCGTATGGCAAAGCATCGGTTCAATGTTTCTGGGAGTCACATGCAATTCCTCCATTGGCCAGAGGTGTCACCATATCAACCGGTGAGAACTGATTTGGAAGTCAAAATGATCAAATGAGTCTAATATTTCAAAAAAAAAATTGTGATCCCCCCCCCCCCCCCCCCCCCCCCCCCCCCCACACACACACACACGCAGTCAATGGTCAGTCCCCCTCACTATTTGCTCTGCTCTGGTCTCCAAGGTAACAAGGCACAAGTGTGACTCAGTGGTTGTGGCAGAACTTCTATTTTCTTTGACTGAGCAGTGCAGGGCTGAATGGTTGGGTGACCAGTGTGGAGGGAAAGTGGGAAACACACCGTCAGGATATGGAGGGGAATCCCAGGAAATCCTGCCCACCCTGAGGCGAGGGGAGGCACACAGCCCCTATCAGCCCCACAGGCTGCAGACCAGTCCAAGAATAACCACAGACGGATAAGCCTGGGCAAACATTTATGTGGGCAATGAACCAAGACTCCATAAAAACAGGGCTGTTGTCCGAGCCCACAAGACACATGAAGAGGGAGGAGTTAAATAACACCCATCCCCACAAAAAATGACTATCTCCAGGAAACACCATGATGAAAAAAGCAGCGAGAGAGTATGTTTGTGTGTTTGTGCCCATATCTCTCAGCACGGAGCTCAGCGCAGTGAGCCGGGGAGTTTCAATGGAGGCAGAAGGTCAATATTGACCCACGTCAGCCCGCCTCACTCTTTCTGTGTCTGGGAGGTCTCAGGAGTGTAGTGGTGAGATCACTCCTGTGAGTCCTTGATGCTGGAGGGAACTCCCTGCTGCTACGTGTTCATCCCAAACACACACAGACTGGCAGAGAATGGGAGGGACGGACATTTGTACCAGTGAGCGTCTGCAACACAGCCCACATCAAAACTCTGTTTTTAAAACACATAATGATGAATAGAAGGTGCAGGACATCAGTTTCCACTCCAAATATGTACTGGGTAATTTTAGAAACTACATTTTAGCATGTACTTTTAGCCTGTTATGTTCATTTTAGGCCAGAGTGGACGTTGTTGAATGATTTTCATACAGAAGGTCCAAACAATTTTGGCTGTCACTCAAGTCCCTTTTCCACTGGTCAAAAAAACCACTTACATCTGCAAACATATGGCCTTTGTCTGCAATGAGAATGGATACAATGCATTCATTCCAGGGTGAAATCTGTGTGCAGTGGACAGTATCAGCTGCAGGGACAAAGAAAGGAAAGCAAACTCTTGCACACTGGCCGTGGGATTCAGTTGGTCTTTCATTGCAGGGATCCAAGAGTCTGAAATATATATATATCTGCCAATGTTGGTGTAAAAGGAGTGGAGCTGGTGGATGTAATGACAAAAGGTGTCAACTGAGATGTGTGTGTGTGTGTGTGTGTGTGTGTGTGTCTGTGTGTGTGTAGCCAGAACCCTGAGCAGAAGCCAAGACAAATAGCAGCACTGGTATTTACTCTACGCTTGAATTAAAAATTACTAGAGAGCGACACACATGCACACATAAACTGTATAGGGTGAGGCTGTGTTGGAAAGGAACACTTGCATACCTGTGAATAGGAGTTCAATTTGCTTACTATCACATGTAAGTGAGTACATACATGAAGAAAACCCAGACATGTGCACTAAAATCCAGAGGACAGCTCAGGACATGTATCCCTCTGCTGTGTTTATTCAGGCAGTATCAGGCTCACGGTGCATGTGTGAGCTGATCTGGTCAAAGAGAGTGGAGCTGTGGGGGCTGCTGCCTCCTGTCAGCCTGTACTACGTTACACCCCCAGCAGCTATCTCATGTACCTGCCAAAGGCAAGGTAAACATTACAACACCACCAGGCTTTTCAATCCTGCTTTGAGCTCCATGGAGGAAGCACAGAGACACACACACACACACACACACACACACACACACACACACACACACACACACACACACACACACACACACACACACACACACACACAGAGAAAAGATGGATGAACTGTGCAGACTGGCATGAATAATGAAAAACAAACCCATCTAGAATTCACGTCTGCTGCACTGATTCAGAGGGAATAGTAGAATATTTTTTTAACAGTCAATCAAATGACTCATGATTAGATTTTAGTTTCAGATGTGGAACAAATCCAGCTGAGTCACTCCGCCCATTCAGAATCATCCACTATATTTTTGCTTGAAAATAGCATTTTCAAAATAAAATGATAAAAGTCCATACAAGCAGTTTTGCTTCTCTTACCAAACTAGTTCAGCAATGCTTGTAATCAACTACTCATGTTATCTTTTATCTTGGAAGCTGAGGAACTTAAGCGATTAATGAGTTTGATGAATGAGCAAAGACCATGTCTGACTGAAAAGAGCCAATCACAGAGTGTTTGGAAGTGAACTCATCACTGATTCCAAACATTCAGCTCTAGAAAACTAGAGGTACCAAGGACACCGTGCACATCTGTGGTTTCAAGCTGAATCATAGTAATGTGAATGTAATGCGACTGACACTTACCCTGCACACAGACATCTGATTGGTGGTGAGGGTTCCCGTCTTATCGGAGCAGATAACCGAGGTGCAGCCCAGGGTCTCGACGGAGGGCAGGCTGCGAACGATGGCATTTTTCTTGGCCATTCGACGAGTGCCCAGAGCCAGGCAGGTGGTGATGACAGCGGGAAGCCCCTCTGGGATGGCGGCCACCGCCAGAGCCACGGCAATCTTAAAGTAGTAGATGGCCCCTTTGACCCAGGAGCCCCCGTGGACCGGATCTCCGAAGTGGCCGATGTTGATCACCCACACGGCCACGCAGATCAGGGAGATGACCTTGGAGAGCTGCTGCCCGAATTCGTCCAGCTTCTGCTGCAGCGGCGTCTTCTCCTGCTCCGTCGAGGCCATCTGGTTACGGATCTTGCCGATCTCCGTGGCGACGCCTGTGGCAATGACGACGCCGATGGCCCGGCCTGAAGCGATGTTGGTGCCCTGAGGTGAAACATGGGACATGAGGAAAGTTCTTCACTGTGCAGAATCTTAATTTTCTTAAATCACGTCTTACTACAAACACCGAGGACTATGAATAATCGATAGAAAACTCTATGTGAACATTCACTACGTGAATTTTTAGTGCCTAAAAATATTGTATTGTGATATTTCATCAGTCCAGTGTGTAAGATTTGGGTAAAAGTATCTCTAATTCTATTAGAGGAAATGGAATCTAAAATACAATTATTAATATTCTTATTAGTGTGTAATCACTTGAAAGTGCAAATTCTTGTTTTCATTACCTTGAATGATATTTGATATTTACATCAGAGGCGGATCCTCTCTATGGAGGTCGCCAGGGTTTTGAAGGAGTTCCAAATGGGCACACTAAACAACTTTTAATGACAATAATCTGAAGACTATCTGCTTGGAAGGTAGAGGTGAGGAGTAGTAAGCTTCAAAACACAACTTGATGTCACTAAAGGCTGCTCACTGTACCTTTAATAGGATTGTGTATAGGGATTTATTTCCGCTGAGAAGGCAGGGCATAAGAACGGCAGAGCTGAGAGGGATAGGGAGAGTGATGCTTACAGAAAACAGCATGTTCTTTTTGTCCTGGTTGACGGCGCGGGGGTCAGGAACCGGGTCAGTGTGTTTGATGACAGACACAGACTCCCCTTTGAAGAAAAAAAATGAAAACAAGAGAGTTTGAACACGAGCAGATCAGACGCTCAACGGTGCCAAAGACAACATTCACTGACTGGAGCATGGAAATGATCACAGAAACTACAAGTGCTTATAACCCGAGGTCTTCCGAGTTCAGTTTAAAGTAATGAAATGAGTTCATTCTATTTGAATAATGAGAGCGCCTCAGGACAGGATGTGCTCAGATGCAATAGGAAGTACCTGTGAGGATGGACTGATCCACTCGCAGGGTGGTGGACCTGATAGAAGTCACTCTGATGTCGGCCGGCACCTTGTCGCCAACTAAAACAAACAAAAACAAAGACATTCGGTAAACGCACACAAATACTATTGAATGCTGACATACGAACAAGTTGATGTTGAGCAGGTGGAGTGTTTACCAGGCTCCACCTTCTTAGCATAGCCTGTTTCTGTGTTATTGTTGGCAGATTAACATCAAACACAAAGTGAAGCCAAGTCTCAACTGCTCTGCAAATGGAAATGATGACCCGAGGACTAGGGTCCATAAAAGTCAAGAGACCATCAAGATATCCAAACAGAGATGACATTTTGAAATATTCAGTACCAGCATTTAGCTATTCCAATTTATATATGTAAAGCCGTTTCACTGGATAAGCAAAGTCCTTGACCTGAGGGCAAACACATATTTTATGAGAATGTAGCTCAAAAATATTTCACTCTGCTCCAGAAATGTCAAATTGGAAACTAAAACAGAGGAAATCTCATGGGATTATCACAGAAATTAAGATTTATCCTAAGGGGACCATGATCCACTTTATGAAAATGTGTGTGTGTGTGTGTGTGTGTGTGTTGAATGAGACAAAAACAACAAAACCGATTTCCACAAAACGTAGTGAAGGTTCGTTATATAGTAGTTCAGGTAGGTTTTTTTTGTTTTTGTTTTTTATACATTTCTCAAACTTTGCCAAACAGGCAGGATTTCAACATTATGTATAAAGGTCTCTGGTGGGCGGCAGTTGCTCAGGAGACTGGGTGGATTGTCCACCCAACACTAATGTAGGATCTGTGACGCTCAGCCCCATATGGCCATGATGACAGCGTGACAGAAAGAAATTCTGTGAATCACTGACTGGCAAAAATTGTACCACAAAAGTCGGTACACAGATTAACACCTGGCAATTCGTATTCAGTAATCGGACATCGACAGATGCACGACTCTTGAGTTCAGCATCATCACAATGTAAAGGTAAAGTAGCATAATTGTCATTACACAGTGAAATATACCACAACAATGCAATGTCAGAGTTGAGGGTTAGTGCACTGTGTGTCGCCACATTTGGCCAACATGACCTTACGTGCTTCACATGCATGTTTTCTGATGATGGGAGGAAACCAGAGCACCGAGGGGAAACCCACAACCATCTCCAAAAGTGGTCCGGTGGTTTGCACAGCTTTGCAATTTCAGTGTGTTTATATACCTGTTCTTTCATGTGGTTAAGTTCTGTCCGGCTGCAATCAGATCACACAATTTCAACCCTCAAACAAAAAATGGCCTTCCCAAAGAAAGTCCTTACACAGTACCACCGAAATGCAAACGTTCTGCACTTTGCTACACCTTTAACTTGTGTGGAACCATGCAAAAGACTCCATGTATGTTGTTTGCGTTCTCACAACTTGTTCTTGTTATCATCTGGGCCGCACTTGGTACTCGCATGGTGTTCGACAACCATTGCGTGATTAGTGAGAAATTTGAAAAAGCTGTGGCTAACGCAAAAACAGCAGAAATGTCATTCCAGCTTTCCCACTGATGCAGAAGAGGTTGTACATTACACAGATTCCCACAATGCTTAGTGTGCATGGTGTTTGCTGAAGTGGGCGGGGCATATGAAGACGTTGCCCCGGAGTTTGAAATATCCTGACCACAACAAACGTTGTTCTTGTTCTTGCCACCTGCAGAAAACAAACAAATGTCTCTGTTCTTGTACGGATTCACCCTTAGAGCAATAAATCCTTAAGCAAAGACACATGCCCGGGTTCAGTCCAGGCTCCGGCTGCAAGTAAACAACGGCTCGATACAGCCTTGAAGGAGTCATGTTGCTGTTTTCACATTATCGATTACTTCACCTCCGCTCTGTTCTCCCTTCACTTTTCCTGCTCCTGGAAAACACTGCATCCTCGCTCGCGATGGAATCAACAGATGAAGCTTTATGAAACTGCTTTTCATCCACTGCACCAGTCTGCTCATCGGGATTCCACATTTAACTTCTCAGCCGATAATCTAATGCCTCAAAACAAGTGGTTACTTCTCTGGCCTCGTCAGAGCCTCATTAACTCTGACATTGTCATGAAAGAAGCTTGTGAACAATTGATGTCACCAATCATCCCAGAGCTGATGAGAAGGGAATTAGTCCTAACACTTCAGACAGATGTAATAATGCATCATCTGCTTCTTTCACACAGTATTTTGTGTCTCATTAAAGCTGACAGAAAAGTCTCGGGCATCGCTGCCTCTTAACTGTAATGACAACCATGAGCTCTCCATGTGAATCCAACACGTCTTCACGACAGGAAACACCTTCTTCCATTTGAAGACGACCGACAGGCAGCGTGTTTTCTCAGCGAGCTCGGTTCCCGGTGAAAGGTTTTCAAAGTGACCGCATGCTGATACATTTCCATGTGTTCAGTTCTTCATGTTTCTTTCTTTTTCTCCTCAAATTCCATTATTCTCTCTGACATAAACTCAGTCAGAGTCAGATTTAAATCTGTTAAATCAGTTCGACAGTTCATGCAGCCAACAGCACAAGAGGAAGATCCAAAGCGGGACATGAACCCATAACTGGTCAACCTATGGTGGGCCTAGCTTAGGGCAATGTGACTAAACTGAGGATGTCCAGCAGCGGCCTCTTAGATCCTTTAACATCTATGGGCAGTTTGTCATTGGTACAGAGGTCATTCAATGTGCAAGGGACATTAAACGTCTTGTCCTGAGGTCAGAAAGATACAATATAGCACAGTAAAGTGTCACTCTTATAATTTGGTGAGCTAGACATTGTGTGCAGAGCTCCTTATTGACATTGAGTTATGTTATTAAACTGTGTTCATCCTACCTGGTTTTTGTGTGGTCATTATTTTACATTTTTCTTGAACTGCATTTGTGTCATTACAGTCATATCTGTAGCCCGTATATACATTTGAAATGTGTGTATGTGGTATACCAACAGTGTCCAAGTCATGGACACAAACAATGCGGCACATTACAAACCATTTCATATACAGATGAGTTTTGGTGGTTCACATATAAATACAAGAGTCTTGCATCTGACTTTCATGTGGGCACATCCATTTTACAAAACAGATGTATATATAAATATATATGTATACTTTATCAATTTGTCATCTGCCATTTTGATGTGGGAGATTATTCAGTCATAGAAAAACTACTGAGGATGTATGGGTGAGATTTAGCTCTAGAGGACAGCAAACACTTACATATATGTCAAACTGTTGTGGTGGGGGATTAGAAGACTTGCTTTGGCTGTTTAGCAGTTCCTGATAGTACTTCTGCAATCCTCAGCAGATGCACATCAGTAAAAAGACCCATGGATCTCACTCATCACATGGGCAAATATCAGATATGTGACGTAGGACCACATACTGAAGTAGCACAAACCGAGTATGAAACCCAGAATTGAGGATCGGGTTTTCATCCAATGGATCCGGAGATTCTGAAAGAGAGGAATGAGGAGGCCGCGCTGTGTGTTCTCGGTGCTCAGAGCATTTCCATATTTCTCCATCGTCCTCCATCTGACACCCATGGGTTGCGAGAGAAGAGCAGCAGGCGAGGCGGAGAGGGGGAGAGCAGTGAGTGGTTGTTGCCTGTGTAGGAGGTGGCTGGGGGCTACAGGTTCACTTCGGCAGGACCGGCCGAGGGCAGGAGAGAGAGGCTTTTCGAAACGCCTACCCACAGACTCCTGGTCCCTTATCAAACCTTCATTTTCTGCCACAGCCTCCCACAGACACTCTCCATCTGCTGCATGAGAAATTTCAACCCTGATGTAGCCGTGCTGAGATCAGATAATCCTCCAAAAATAAAAAAAAAGATCTCATATCCGTCTGATGTTTTTAGTGATACGAGAAAAAAAGTGAAGATATCACATGGACGTACACGAGCAATCAGCTGGTTTGAACACTCAAGATTCCACTTTCCATTTCATCCAAACTAAATCTGAATGTCTTGCATAATATATTGGCAGAGACGTCGTCATCCACGTGCTGGACAACTGCGCCTCCACACTGGGAATGTCTCAGTGCGATCCCTCAAAGAGTTTCTGACAAATCTCACCGCTAAGGAAAGTTCCAGCGGAGGCGCAAATCACAACTGTGTCGTAACCGTGGCTGGCATGGCTGAGGCGCACCTCCAAAAAGGGCAGGCGGGCAGCAGCGGTGGAAAGTCGAGTAAATATATTTTTATGTTCTCTTCTCTCCTCAAAGGCCCTCATGGTCGCCAGTGTCCTTTTCCAAGACCTACGCTCCGTTTATTTTACCTCCGCGGAACAACCGCCAGCTGATCTGAGGAAAGCCTGGGAAATCCACGTAGGAAAGGAAAATATTAATTTGTTGTTTTTGTCACAATATCTTCACATGTTGCAGTCAGCAGGGCGCGCGGGCGGGAGGGACGTGTGGTGCTCTACCTACCTCAGCTGTTTACCACTGTTTCAAAGCGCTTAGCAACAGGCTTGTGTCAGACACAACAGCGTGCTGAAGTTATGCCTGTTTGCTTTAAAACAAAACAAATGTTGCAGGGTGCATAGCATCACAGCTCCTCTTACAATAGATCAACAGTAATTGCATGGTGTAGTTTGTGAAACTGGAATGTCAGCCTTGATAAGCGACTCATCCTGAAATGGTTTCACTATGACAATAAATCAAGGTCCAAGTACTAATGGATACACCGGCGTGTCTGTCATTCATGTAGAGTAAATATTGAGAAGCACAACATGCCACAAAACAAGTCGGAGCTACATTTGGATTTTTTTGGTTGGGGCCGAGAGCTGGCGAAAAATAGCGGACCACCCAGGTGTCATTGTTCAAAGTAGCGCAGTATGTCAGCCACATGTGGGACACTGCCATCAGATCCTTTCTTAAAGTCAAATCCGTCTCCCCTCCGTGTATTTATAACGGGTGTCATTATAACTCAGCCCCCTTGTGAACTTCAGTGACATGGAGATGAGAGCAGAGCGTCGTCATGGTGATGTCTGTGTTGACGGGGATGGCGAGGAGGATAGAGGTAGCAGATGTGAGGAGGTTGGGGGTGGTGAGTGGAGTCATTTCGCTGCTTGCCATACCTGTGCGGGCTTGTCTGTGTATAGACTGTTTGTGTGTGTGTGTGTGTGTGTGTGTGTGTGTGTGTGAGACTGAGATGACCAGCTGTAACAAGCCCAAATTCCAAGGAGGTGCCAGCTGTGACAAACACACAAACACACACAACACACACGGGCGTGCATGTACTGTATGCATGTACACAAACACACACACACCTGACAGGTTGTGTAAACTAGACTGTGAGGAGCGAGAAAAACAATTTGTGAGCTGGTTTTGATTGTGTGAAATGTTTAATTTCCTTCAGGGCGGCAGCGCGAAGTCCTCTGTGACGGTGACTTGGACGAGTGATTTAATTTATATCTCTGAAACCCTCGTGTTGAAATTGAACTGCGCCGACGCATCACTGTATCCGACGCAGCATGGATAATCCCTCTCCTCGCCTCTACGTGCTGTGCTTATGAATGAACGCTGTGATCCCTCTCTCACACACACACACACACACACACACCCCCTCCCTCCGATCTCCCTCCTCTCGAATGCATCACCGCCAGCGTCTGAGGCGAATCAGCAGCCGAGCAGTGGTGAGGATAGCGCCCCCTCCACCCCCAAGCCGGTTATGGATACAGTGAGGGGGATCTCCCTTGGTGCCGCATGAATCTGGCACACAAAGAGGTGACAGAGTGACAACGACGCTATTCTTAGCCGAGGCTGCCCACACATGGGCGAGTTTACAGCGGGGGAATTGTGTGGATGTAATGTGGGGTGGTGGGGTGGGGGTGGGGGTGGGGGGGGGGACTGCTGACAAACATCCAGCTGTGTCCAGGTGGTGAGACTGAGAGCATGGAAAGCAACGCTATGGGGAGAGCATGCTGGAAAATTCAACTGGGCCTTAAATACAAGGGGTGACCACAGCCACTTACACACAACCTCACACACACACACAAATAGACACAACTGGATAAGAGCCCTGGCACCTGCACATCCAGGGGAAAGACTCTTATGTAATCCCGGTC
Source organism: Chascanopsetta lugubris (assembly GCA_016785325.1). Lineage (NCBI taxonomy): Eukaryota > Metazoa > Chordata > Actinopteri > Pleuronectiformes > Bothidae > Chascanopsetta > Chascanopsetta lugubris. The sequence goes on from JAFBJT010109305.1 coordinate 116,309, forward strand.
TGAGATATTCCAACGGTGTTTCCAGACTCATGAATGAGCGGCTGAGGTTATGTGAGTGTGTGTTTGTGCAGTGTGTGTGTGTGTGTGTCAGAGCTCATGTGGTACCATGCAGGCAGTGAGAGCTTTCTGAAGGCAGACACGGCAGTAATGAGGCCCTGTGACTGACAGGAGAAGTGAGTCAGGGTGGAGCAGCTTACCTGCCACCTCCACGATGTCTCCAGGGACGATTTCTCGGGCTTTGATCCTCTGGACGGCTTTGCGGTTCATGCGATACACCTTTCCCATTTCTGGTTCATACTCTTTCAGGGCCTCGATGGCGTTCTCGGCGTTGCGCTCCTGTTGAAAATGAAGAGGTCAATATGATAAATGATCTTTTTCACTCTCTGAACGTGTTATTCTGTTTTAGACTAAGGAAAGGAAATAAGAGCCAAGGGTTATTAATCATAATTTGCCTTGTGGGGCCCCACCAGGTGCGACATTCTTAGCACACAGCCAAAAACCATTTAAATGGAAATTTGCACAAAGCTTTTAACAAATATCTACCCATTCAGACCTTGTATTAAACGTTTAATGTGCAGAATGTTGTGACATCCAGTGGTGAGGTTACACTTAAGAGCCAGATCAATATTACTCCTCTCCTCCTTGTTCCCTCCTGGGGGTTTAAAACCTAAAATGGCCTTTAGATGATGTGGAAGCACAACAGGACTTCTCCAAAGCCAGTATTTAGTTTTCCATTCCTAGATATGATTTTATGATTTGATATAAACTTACAACTAAATACTTATTTGTTTGTTGCTTTTTTAGATCAAATCAGTTACACTTTTAAGAAGCAAGTACCCTGGGGGAAAAACAGGAATTCTCCCGTTTGTTCAGGGCATGAGAAAAATGGTTGGTTTTTTACATATGCATTGACTTTTACTCTTCTAAATGGTCATATGTTGATTTGATTGCAGGCACAATATCGGTTATCCTCATAATGGCTTTTCACAAAATGCCAAAATCTACATTTGTTCATTCAGCCCCTCCAGACTCCATAAAATAGTCTTATCTGTGAACACAGTGAGTTAAAACAACATCGTTTGGCCATTGGAAACACTAATGGTTATTTGGATAAAGAGCAGCTGAGTGAGATCTAATTACAACAGATGGCAAGAGACACACACAGAATATGTATTTTAATTCCGGGTTTTACAGAAAATCTCAACACGGTCCACTTGTAATTGGACTGATGTTAAAATGGTGTGTGTGAAATTTGAGGTTTTGATCCGACACTCACTTCACTGTGCCACAGCCTCCTATGACAGCAGTGCACTACATGCATATGCTAACATGGCGGTTTCAGTGTCTGTTTCTCACCTGCCAGACCCCGATAACTGCGTTGGCAATAAGGATAAGAAGAATAACTATAGGCTCCACAAAGGCGGTGGTCGTCTCCTCTCCCTCCTCAAACAGAGCCAGCACCTGTATGAACAGACAGCAGACATGACATGAGCAGACAGGCACAGTCTGCAGTGACTCTGAGTTCGATGGCAGCTCAGAGACATTTTTAACAAGTGTCTGTGCGACACATTCAGGGAGCGAAGCTCTGAGAAGTGCAAGAAAGAGAAAAAACTAAAGAAGTATGGGTAAAGGTTGAGGTGTGAGCGATGATACGGCAAACGTTTCTGTCTGATCCACAGATGAGTCCGATGAATTCAATCATCACTTCACTGACACCAGCCATCAGGGTCTAAGGGCTTTTTTCCCCCCCACACAGTTCATCCTCCATTCATATCCTGCCTGTCCACAGCGACCAGTAGCTCATCCTGTGTGAATACGTGTGTCCAGTTCCTTTCTGAATTCATTCAGGTCAGAGTGAACAAAGAACCGGTTACCAAGATGTTCAAATCAAATTGATATTAAATGCATCATGTGCCCGTGTGGCAGATAGATACAGACTTATGAGACTGAATAAATCAGAGCTCTCCCTAAACAATGGAACAAGTACAACTGATAAGGCTTAAAAGTACAAGATGCAGGGTTTAGAGACATCTAGTGGTGCATGTTACAGCTGAATGCCCCTCGTGTCATTGTCGTCTTACAAAACAGAAAGGAAAAGCTGCACCATCTTGTTTTTTCATGTGTTTATGCTCATTGCTTGACCATGCATCCATTACTTTTTGTAAGTTTGAGGTGTGTATGACTACCTGCGAACAGTTAGGTCCATTGGCCTGTGACGACTTCCTCATTCACACAATGAGACACTGCAGTCAATTCATGGCTGAGGACAAAAGTGGCTGCTGGTATTCAAAACAAACATCAGATATGATGCAATACTTATTGCAATACTAAGAGGGGCATTATTATATCCAGTAAGTGTTTAGTTTGTTTGGTCTAATCATATTTTAGCAGGTTTATTCCTGTAATTAAAACCACACAAATAGTGGAGATTATGTTAAAACAAGTGAAAGTCACATTCAATTAAAACACAGATTTGCCCTACGCAACAACACACACACACACACACACACAGTAATGACAATAACTAAATGATGCGTTGCCATGAGCAACAAGACGATGTCTAAAATGGCAAGACCAATAAAATGAATTCAATTTCACGACAAATTAGATCAAAAATGTTGATATTACATTGAGCATAATGTCACTCTGAGGACACTCAATTTCCAAGAGGCAGCACAGGACTTAGATTGGATAATAAATGAAATATATGATGCTAGTCATTTATTTTTCATACATTTAAAAGCACTGTGTATTCATGATGAGAGCAGTTTAGAATGTGTCAGTGACGGTGATTCCTCCACGTGGTAGTGATGACTGCAGCGTGTATCAGTGGAATCTGAAATTCGATAGAGACAGACTACTGGGCAACAAAAGCAGCCGAGAGCAAAGAGGGGATTAAGTGGATCTATGCTTGGATGATGTGATGGGGTGAGAGTATTTTCTCTGAAGAGCATCGAGAATGAGCGTGGATCGATAGTCCATCATCGCACATTATTTGGGGGTGTTAAATCTCTCCTCCGACTGAGACTGGAGGGCAACAACGTCCTCTCTGACGTGAAGGACAGTCGAGGAAAAAGAAATTCCAACTCCTACTTTTCCCTCTGTTCATACGAAGGAATGGAAGATTCCTGTCGGAAACCTGAGCATGTGTTTCCTGATCTCTGGCTCTGTTCTGAAAATCAAAGCTGCATCACCAAAATAAACCGTCCAGATTTTTAACACTCCAGCTTTCACACCCCACATGCGCAAGTGAGCGGCGGGACGCGCGTTGACAGATGGCCCGTTATTCCTGCACATCTCCAGGGGTTTGAGTGTATCACACAGTCCTCGACAAAATGGAAAGAAAAACACATTTGATTCTTATCTAATTCATCATAAGGTCAGCGATTAAAAAAAGAGTAGTGTCAACAAAGACGGCAAGAAATTCCAATTCATATGTCACTCTGACTTTCAACGTCCCTTCCTGTTCTGTGTTCAAGTCCAAAACATGAACTCAGCTTCATGTGGTGGAAAAACAAGTATGAGATCAGACCTCATTCTTCCCTGAAGTGAAAGGGAGGAAGTCCTGCGACCGTTTCAGGTGAGTGGCCGCGGCAACAGGTCCAGATGTAGGTCAAACTATTTCCACTAATTATGATGTCAATGTTTTCAGTAGTGTATCATCACCTGTGTGTACATGTTATTGCTTTTATTACCCAGGAACTAGTCCTTTATATTACAAAAAGGTGGTTCCTGTGTACGGACGCAGCCATGTGTTTACAGAAGCTACGAGAGGAGCTACGAAACCCTCATTTGAGATGTAATGATAACCGACCAAAAGTTCTTCTAAATACCTGGATGGGAACGATGGGGTGGCAACCAAATGTCATTATCCTACACACTGTACCTTTAATAATGTAGATCACCAACAAAGTTCTCCTATGTCGTATAAACTTCTTAATCTCTTTCGTGTGACATCTTGCTTCACTCGTGTCACGCAAACGAGGCCGGAGATTCTAATCACCTCAATTTAAATATGTTCAAACGAACATGCAAATGAGGTTTGACTTTCACTGCAGAGGTCAACCTTCACCACTCCCTATTGATTTTATGCTCACATACAAAGCTGAGAGGTTACGGAGGATAAAGTCGATATATTTCATTAACTTTTGCACTGTGAAATCTGCCAAATGAAGGAAGAGATCTCTCGAGTCTGAAGTAAGATGTCAGATCAAGGAAGAGAGGAAGTGAATCACTCATGTTCATTCTACCCAGTTCTACATGAAGTCTCAGCGTTGGAGAGATCAAGGGCAATCTTCATAGCAACTCTTCCGTTGTTTAGGAGGTGCGGTTAACCCTGCAGCTAGATATGATGCACGACAGGAAAACATGTGACTGGTTGATGTAACTTAAAGATAATGGACATAAAATGAATCAGTTGTTTTAAATGTACAAAATAAGCCAGTGTGGTCCTCGAATAAATAGCAGAATACTTCCACTAAAAGTGTACAATACACACACGTGTTAAATCCAATGAAATTAACTCTGTGTCTCTATTCTATTTTATTGTAACAAAGGGGTTGGACTATTTCATCCAACTGTATATTTCTCAGTATAAATACAATAACAAGTGGCAGAGGTTCACATTTGACTGCAATAAATGACTGTAAACAAAGAGCAAGGATTCAGGTAACAAACTAAAACAACAACTGGGAGCCTAGTGACAAATAACATAAATACTGATACAAATAACCAACTTAGCTGAAAATCAAAAATAATTTTAGAGAGGAAGTTCAAGCTGAGGCTGGGGGAGTGGAGCAGGTACGATCAATTCCCCCTTCAATTTGGTTGTGCTGCACCAATGGAGAATACAAAAAACTGTGTGTGTGTGTGTGTGTGTGTGTGTGTCTTACAATCTGACAAAGACAGGCAAGATAGCACACAAAGAAGATTCATCATATGCGCATGTTTTCACCTGCCAGTAAACTTATCTCAGATTGTTCATTATGAATTTTGTTCCTCAGGTAAATGCATTTCTTATCTTTTAGGTCCTCCATTATAGTTACAGGAGCAGATGCTTTGTGAATAACACTTAACCTTCGGGAGGATTTCATCCTATGTACAACATTTCTTAAGCTGCTACGGGTCACATCCATCCAAACAACAACAAAAGATCGAGTTTGATCCTCTTGTAAACCATGGGAGTTGTTGTTTTCATCACTATAGCAGATGAAATCTATCAAACATAACTAAGGGTGACGTAATATGTCATACTTTTATTCACATTATGCAACAACCATAAATGAAAGGAAAAGTGGCTCAAATAAAGTGACTTAAATGTTGACTCAAATGTTACCTTAGATAATTCACATATGTCAAGAACCAACTCTAAAAACAGCCCCAGGTCACAAGGAACCTTGTGGTTGTTATTGAGTGGTAACTCTGGGCGATGATGACTTTGTAAAGCCGTGGAAAAGGAGCCAGATTCCACTATAAACAAGCCTGATGAATAAGGGAAGGCTGCTCTGCATGAGGACGAGTCAGCCCGCACTCCTGACTCCTGCTGCTCCAGCCCACGCCCGCACTCGGAGCCTCTACACCGACAGCAAGAGAAGATGTATTGTGTCCTGTACATTTTTAGAGCAATTTTCCTACTCTCGGAAATAGCAACAGAAAACCCCTCCTGACACACCACAGGGTCGAGCTGGAATTCCTGGAAAAGTTATTATGCAGTCAGGATTCCCCCACTCCGCCCTCACTCGACCTTTACTGCCCTGGGACGGCAATTCGGGTCACAGAGCGGAGCGCCGCGGCAGAGCTGATTGATAGCTTTGTTTCCAATTTAGCTGAAGAGCTGGGCCCGTTCCCCCTCACTGAAACCATATCAATGCTGGGAGGAAAAGCCTGTAGTACAGAGTTTTCCACATGAAACTGGACCACAAAGTAGGTTGAACAGGCACTAACAAGGGAATAAAGCTGCTCAACTCTAATGAAGCAGTGGTGATTTCCAAGCCAGTGTCCAATTTGGGTCTAAAGTCCCACAAGGGCACAGCTCGCCCTCGGTACGGGGGACAGATAGAGACAGTGAGCGGTGCTTTAATTTGCGGGGTGGTACTTACGAAGGAGACGCAGGCGGCGAGCAGCAGGATCCTGACCAGGAGGTCTTCGAACTGCTCCACCACCAGCTCCCACAGGGACTTGCCTGGAACAGAGAGAGAGAAGGGATCATTTCATGCAACTAGATCTTCACTGGAAATAGTTAAGCTAAAACGATCGCGGTCATGAGAAACCTTCTGACTCTATACCACTGTTTAATCCCTCTCTGTATTATCACAACTGTAAATACACTGGGCATGCATGTGCATGCACCCAGAGCTATAATATAAAATGCTGATTTAAAAAAAAAGGTGCAGTGTGTACGATTTGGTGATATCTAGAGGTCAAGTTGCATGTGGTATCCATTACCTCACCCTTACCAGCATGCATTCAGTACGTCCACGCCGGGGCTTCTGTAAAAACATGGCGGCCCCCGTAGGAAGGACCGACCCGTTCCTCGTGTAAATATACATTAATGGGCTCATTTGAGGGCAATGGAAATAAAATAAAACATTTAAAACATTTTACATTTGTGAAAATGTCAGTATGTAATTGTTTAATTTTTTGTTTATTTTTTTAGAAGTGACAAAAATCTTATATATTGCACCTTTAACTGCACTATTAGCAAAGACAGTGGGCCACATTGTGTTTGCCAATGGTATTTGTTTGGAATTCATATGATAGAAACCTGAAGGGCTGAGTCATTACTGGAGGAATGCAGTCAGCTAATGGTTATGTGTGTCAACATAAACATTTCTACATAAACAAAGGCCTGACTGAAGCTATGCCAGTTATGTTTTGGTAATGCATAGTGTGCATGTAGCCTCCAGCTCTGGCCTTTGGTCTGCGTGAGCAGGCATTTCGTACTTTCATGCTGAAATGCTGAATATGCACCTGAGCCAGAACTGTGGCGCCCGACGTTCCGTAGCGCTCACGCAGCCAGAGTGGCCCGAGTGAGAATATGTGCCTTGCGACTTAACAACGTATCAGTTTGATATTTGAATACCGTATTTCCTCGCATAAAAATCAGAGTGTTTGCCGAGGGACAGAGGTGTGTGTGTGTCTCTATGGGTGGTAAGCCGCAGCAGTGTACGCTCCCAAAGTTTAGCCCTCAGTCTATAGGAAAGTGTAGATCCTGGCTGGCGACACTTAATCAGGTGGTAAAGGGAGGAGGACCGAGGCTCGCAGGAAAGATCAATATTTACCTTCTTCAGCCGGGAGCTCTGTGGATGTCACATCACGCCAGGTATAAAGGAATCGAATCAGCAGCGGAGGCGGCAGGGTGGAGGAGAAAGATAAAGAGAAGTTAATACTTTTGATGAAGTCTGACTTTGAGATGCACACACACATACAAATCACTCTGGTCAAGCCTGGAAACAAGGACAGTGAATGTGGGACAGTGGCACAGCAGCATTAGTGTCATATACTGAGAATTATCATTCCGTCCTTTATGGATTTTTAATCCGGGTGTCAGAAAACATTTTCTACAATAAAATTGCATCTGCTTGTTGCAGCTTCTCTTGTGGTTTATGGAAGCAATGGAAGCAAGTGTCCATTTAGATCACTTTATATCACTGTGACCTGAATGTATTCAGTTCGAAATGCAACTTTATTCAAGACCTGATCTTATTCTCTGGGATCTTGAGTCTCTTTTCAGACCATGTTGCTTCATTTTCAATTGATGAGAAAACTAAAGCCCAACTTTCCTGGCTTGTAATGCAAGGCTTTTTCTAAATAAAGCCCAGTAGAGGTTGTTGACCTTCATCCTGCAGCCACATTCTTTTCTATCTAAGTATATTGTGAGTCACACAGTTAAAAGCAGAACCTGATTCCTCACTCTCACTTTGAGCATGAATACATTTGTAATCATCCACAAAAAACAAAGTCAAGATCAAAACACTCATTTCTCATTTTGTTCACGTCATTTTGCCATTTACCGCAAATCAAATACAGAGAAAAAGTTTGTTTAGCATTTTGAGCATCTAAAGCACTGTGGTGATTACCAGAAAACAAACAGCCGGCACACAGGAGTCATTGATGTGAGTAGAAAACACATCAGTCACATTCTAAAAGCACTCGCCTTGACAAGCACTGTTCATCAGTGTCACCATAATGAGACACAGATGTGCTTAGTCACCCTGTTTGTCAGCTCCTCATCAAGTCCACTTATGAGTTATGGATTGAACGGGTCCAACAGAGCAAACAACATACATCACTGCTGAGGGATTTGATCACAACATACATCTGAGCCAGTGTTTCCTTCTCACAGATCTACATTTGTTGTGGGTGGAAAATTGGGGTTCTGGCACAAAACGACGTCTTAAAACTAGAATCTTATTGTTTCATTTATGACTAGTGAGAAATGCTTCTAATAAGTCAGGAGAGAAACTTCGATTACATCATACATTACAGAATGATGAGGGGAAAGCAGCTATTTTTAGTTGGCTCTTGGTCCATAACCCCAAATGACAGCAGTGTTCTCCTACGAGCTGTGGAAACCTCGTGTTCTGGATGTTTTGACCAGACCGAGCTACACAAGCAGAAAATGTGACCCTGTGGAGGGAGCGACTGGAAAGAGGAAGAGCCTATGACATGAGCTCACAGCCGCCTTCCAAATACAAAAATGCCCTCAGGCCCTCGCATTACACATGGCGTTGGAGAGAGAGGGAGAAATCATTTCATATTGTGGCTTCCAAAGGCAAATGTGCTTTTCATCTGTGAAGAAACAGCCAATACAATCCGGAGATTTCTTTTGTCCAAGGAGATGGAAACGCTTGATAGTTTCAGCTGATTACATTTTGGTAATTTGGTGGGTGATAAAACCAGCACAAACAGGCTATTAACCATTTAAGCCAATTTTCATCTGTTGAGTTTTTGTTTGGAAATGCATCACCTCCGTTAGGCCCGGGATCCCCATGACAGAGAAAACAGAAATAAGGAAATGGAACACAATAGGATAGAAACAGAAGATTTATAAACAAGGAAGAGCGTGTCTCAGTTCAGGTGCTACATTCAAAGACTGACTGCATTACAGCATTTCCTTTTCAGAGATTCCTATAGATGCAGCTGACAAATATGTCCAGAGGCTTCCTAAGCCACCTTTCCCATGATTCATTGTGCTTCAGTAACAAGTTGTTTTGTAAACAGTAAATAGTAATAACAGAGGTGAAAAGTGGGTAGAACTCATATGTACATGTCACTCAACTTTATTGAGCAAGTAAGTCTGCAGGCAAAAAAAACTATACTTTATCATTTTTATTCAACCGAAGAATTTGTTTGTGCACGGCTCTGTTGCTAGGAAACTGTTGTAAGGAAGGGACGAGCTGGTGAAGACCATGACATTCTCGTTTTAGCCACAGAAGTCATAGGCAAGGATAAGCTGCTCTCTCCAACCAGTTTTGGCCCTCTCCGAAAAATGCTCTGCTTTGAGGGGGTGTGTCACCTGAGCTGTCAATCACCTCCTCCTCTCTCTGTTTGTGGGTGTGTGACACTTGGGAGTCACTTGGTCTTCAGGAACACACAAAATACATTAAAAACAGTGATAGGACTCCTTTACGCTGAATCGGCCATTGTAGCAGTGGCTTGGACATTCGCTACATCTTGTCAATCATTTTGATCACAATATGGACTTGACTGATTCGTCAAGGATGCACCCGTTTACATGATGTACCCACCTGCCATTGCCCAATAGACATAAGTGGTTACGTAATGTGCATTTTCAGGTGTGCAAACATGGATGGGGATTACAACTGTTCCACAACCAAAACATTTACAAGGTCAGACACCGGCACAGTAGCATGGATTTAGCCGAGGTAACAAACTTTCCACGAAAGACTGACCCACGCGAGGGGTCATTGCTCAGCTCCGTGAATGACCATCGTCAGCTCGCGTAATAATAACAGCCGATGAGTCATCCTGAGTGAAGTTGCCTACTGGAGGCTTTTCAGAGTTCAGGTTGGACACATTTGAACTCACGAGGGACTTTTGGCTGCACTCTGCCAGCAGCAGCAGAAATGTGGAGAAGTGGGTTCGGCTGTTTTCCATGCTCCACCAGTCTGACATAAGCCTGTTTCCCCATTACTGTGCCTCCTTGGTTGTATAATGTTTTTTATGGCAGACAGGCTGGCTGCTGCTCCAGGGCAGGAGACAAAGACAGATTGAGCAGGAGGACAAGAAAAACCGAAGGGGGGAGTGAGGCAGGGAAAGAGGGAGGGAAAAGGCTGGAGTGTTGAACGGGGTTCCCCTGCTTCCCTCTGCCAAGGATTCCCTCAGAGTCATCTGGGCTGTGTCAACCCCAGGGCTTGCCCAGGCACATTCCTGAATACTGACTTCAGCCACCACCACTCCCCCTTCGCTCCGTGTCCCCACAGAACCTCCCCGCCTCCCCACCCGCTCTGCCCTTCCACTGCAGACAATGAATAAAAGAGCTTGTTTACAAGCAGCAGCGGAGCCAGCGCCGTGTGGAAGGGGAGACACTTCCTGGAGACGGTTGCCAACAACAGCAGGAGGCTGGTGTTCTCCGTCCAGAGAGTCCGGAAGCAGAGCGAAAAGCTGGACGTGTATCGATCTGCAGCACAAACGGTGCCTTTGTGGGGGAGCTCTCACTGGCGGTTCTTCTTCACTGCCCAGTCTGAATGAGTCCATTAACGAATTACAACTTGCGTTATTAGGAGCTCTAGTAAACATTGGAGTGTGGTTAGGACAGCGTTAACAAGCTAGAATTCATTCTGTTTTCGTGTACAAACTACAAGCATGAGAAGTGTTCGGCAGTAACCATGGCAACTTGGATCACAAAGCCTCCTTGAAAACAAGTGCTTTCACAAGGTAGCGTGCCAGGATCTGTCAAAATTTACCCAGAATAACTGTTACACAATCTGCGGGGCCTTGATGCAGCACGCTCACACAGCCGGCATCACACACTCCACACCTTCTGATGTGAACGAGGCCTGAGCCGCGGGCATCTTACACACTGTTATTGTGAGTGATGGAGGGCAGGCGAGTAGACACGCCTCCAAAAAAACAGATAGAATCCCACTGGAGAAGTGTGGGTGAGGAGATAGCAAATGTTGTAGTATCAGATAGCAGACCCAAAATTATTGTATTTTAGTGGAAAACCTAAAAATGTATCTACCCCATAAAATGAAAATGACATTCAAAAGCTGCAGCTACACGACACACTAGCGGACAACAACGAAAGCAAGGCCACTAAAACCCACGGGTACTAACACCGATGGCTAGTACCTGATACGAGGCATCACTTAGAGATGTTGTGGCACGTCACAGCACCACCTACTGACCCCTCTGTTGACAGTTCGCACATGAAATGCAAACACACATGCAAATGTCATGCCATTATCACAGGCCTGGGTTCGCCAAAGCCAAAATGTAATTTGCCTTTTAAACGGGAAACTAATATTTCATTATCTCTGTGCTGTCATCTTAGGAGTCGACGCAAGGCAAAGGCTCACCACTGAAACATTTGCATACGTGTATCCGGGCCTTATTCATCTGCAGAAGGTTTGACCACCTCCATCATGTTCTGTACATGTGCGTTGGATATGACGCACAATAAATGCACTCCCTGACTACATAGGAAAGGAATAATTACACCACCTGGACACTAGATGTGCTGCAGCCCTCAGGTATCTGAATATCTTCAGAATGGAAGGAGCCTCTCTCACAAAATGATCAAAGAAATACAACATGAATATGAATCGGCTGCCAGCTGTTTCACTTATGTAAGTGGCTGTGGCTCCAGGATTCCACTCTAACTCTGAGAATGTTAAACAGGCCTATAAAGCCATGATGATGATGATAACCCTAATGCCATAGTAGCTTCGTATATCCCATCACTCTCCTAATGTTACTCCCACTGAGGAATAAATGCATCAACCGTATCAAATGTAAATTATGAATGCCCTCTTCCCTAACTTTGTTATCTCCGTTACATGGGCCCATAATGGGAATGTGACTGCGAGAAGGGACAAGGTAAAGATTTCCCTTCATTTACATAAAAGTCTGGAGCGGGTGTCACTTCACGGACAAAGTCAAACGCAACCATGTCAAGTGGGTGATTGTGGGCAGCAGCTTTCTTTACTGTGGAGAAACAGAAGTGTTCACACGGACCAGTACTAAGCAGAATAATGAGGAGGAGCTGAGGAGCTGAGACACACAGCTTCTCTTCAGCTGCTTTAAGACGCCTGAATGACTGGAGATGAGCAGCCTGTTCTCTCCGACTGGATTAAAGTCTGTTTAATCAGACCCATGGATCAAACTACGGCTATGTGAGGCTCTGCTTCACTTCGCGGGTTAAATGCTTATGACAATGCTAACCGGATGGCATGTTATCGTATTACATTTAGTACAACTAAGGATTACGAGTCTGCCTAAATGGTAGTCAACAACAAGTACTAGCAGCAGTAGGTCATAAACCATTGGAATTTGGATAGGTTGATAAATAGGTTGATAAACCTCATGATGAAGCTACAGGGGAATCACCAGTCAACAGGGCACATCCTCTGAAAACCATGAATGTCTGTGTTAAGCTACTTCCGCATCAAAATTAGCCTTCATGCCTGGATGTTTTGAGTGAGACCTCTAAAAAAAGATGACTGTCACAGTTGTGACTTTGCAACAAACAAAAGCACCAGGGAAAGACGATAAGACTTTGATAAACTGCCTCACCTCCATGCAAAATCTAAGAATTATGAAATTAGAAAATGTTGAATTCTACTCCGAAGTGTAAAATGATATGTGGCAACTTACATGTTGATGACCAATAGAGGAATGCACATCATTGCACCACACAAGAAACGGCAAAAGCATTTGCAAGGAGAATTGGAGTCAAAGTGGAGATTTTATTTCACCTATTCAATTAAGATGACGAATGGCAGGAGGTGGCTGCAGCTGCCCATTGGCTGGACTGCTGCAGTCAGGGGAAAATAAGACCTTGGGTTTTTTCCTTGGAGATGTTGAACATGATGGAGTGAGCTAAAATTAAACTGCTGCACTGTTTCTGTTTTCATTTGCATGGTTTTGGTGAACAGTACCAAACTGCATCTTACTAACTTAACTTCCCCTTTGTTGCTATAAACACTTGCTAAAGTTGAAAAAGATGGTATGGGTGAAGGAATATTACATCTTCCAGCACAATTACCATTTATTGCTTATTGGGCATTTATTTCACATTGAAATAAACCCTGAAATGTAACAAAAACACTTTTTATGCGGCGGGAAAGGAAAAGGGCATACCAACCAAGCAGGACATGCATGAGATGATAAGCACAGAGTTGATATCTCGTCAGGGCTCGGAACTTCCTCTTTGAGGTTACAGCTGTGCAAAGAACCAGTTTCTAAACATCTCACCAGCACAGAAGCTTAATGGTGGAGTTAATGGGGAGAAAAACAGTCAGGAATCCCCCCAAAGGCAGACTGAATTATCTATGTCAACATCAGGCTATTTATGGAGATTCTTCTTGGTTCAGATACGAACGAGTGCATCATGTCCATCAAATCATGAGCTTGATACTATACAAATGTGAGCCCTGCAGCAATGGAGCCAAATTAAACAAATGAATCATTCTGTCAACTCCAGATTTATATCAAACATTTTTCTAACTATCAGCTTCCCGGGTATCATCAGTGGCTCAAGTCTGAGGCAGAAGCTTGTGCTAAACTCCATAGAGTCATAAAACAACATCAAAGTCCAAAACAGCTGCACTGGTTGGTTCATCGCAAGCATCATGTACTCATGGCATGTATTTTGAGTCCATCCCTCAGGCACCACACCGCTGAAGTAAACACTTATTAACGCAACCAATAAATGCAACATTACCCCTCACATGCATATGTTTTCAAACAAATTACTGATTTCTATTCTAGTAAATGTTATATACTTATTCTGTTTTACTGAGTCTAGTTTTATGTGCCCCATATAACTTTGGTGTTTTATTATTTCTGCTGCACCAAGACAATTCTCCTCAGGGGATTAATAAGGTGATTTTACTCTATTACACTAAAGCAACACTAGAGTTTTACAATGGGTCTTCAATGGGATTTCATGACATCTAGTAGTGAAGTTGATGTTGCAACTAAATTAAGAGTTAAAGGTGCAGTGTGTAAGATTTGGTGACCTCTAGAGGTGAAGTTGCATGTTGTATCCATCACCTCACCCCCACCCTTCTGAGCATGAAGGAGAACCCATGGTAGACTTCACTTGTCATTAAAACTTGATTGATGTTTGGTCCGTCCACTTTTACGACTGTAAAAACATGGTGGCCCCCGTAGAGAGGACCCCCCTCCTCATGTAAATATACATTAATGGGCTCATTTTAGAGTAATGGGGGGAAAACAACAGTTTAGATGAATTTATGAAAACATCAGTATGTAATTGTTTTGTAATATTTTTTAGAAGTGACAAAAATGACCTCTGACACACTGCACCTTTAAGGTATTTACCCTGCAGGGACTGGACAGGAAATACTTTCCACTGTTCTTTCCATTCTGCTTTTAAATCTGCTGAGCCTGTCCCAGTGAGGTGGAACAGGTTCATCCATCTGATCTGAACGTGTGCCTTTTCTTCTCTAGACTCATTTTATTCCACAGCGATGAGTTGAGTATCTTCAACGACAAAGTCATTACACCTCATCTCCACCTGTGAGTGACCTTGTGTTCACTTTACTTTGATGATGGATACAAACACGCTGCGCAGCATATGCTCGGTGTACAACCTTTGTGTGCCCATCTCACACAGAGTATCCAGGCCTCTAACTGCAGCAGCAACGTGTTCCATCCCCGTGACTCAACGTCATAATCATCATGGGAGCATGACGGTGACTGACAGATGAAGAGGTGGGAGAGAAGTGACGGGCTGGAGCTGGATGGCAGCTCGGCTTGAAGGCAGCCGGGCCAAAGAGGAGTTCCATTACAACGGGGAAGTGACTCAAATGACTTTACAGCCACTTAATTCTGCTTTTTTCGCCCTTAGCCCACGTGCAACGCGTCCGCTTCACTGTTCACTGGATACTTCTCACAACAAGTGACGGCAGAAGTAGCGAGGCCAACAACTCGATGTGCCTTCAAGTGTGTGACTAGTGTGAAGGAGGAGGAGCAGGAAACAGCAGAGCTCCTCTCACATTTCAAACACAGAAGCCAGCGCTTTCATGTCAAGTTGCAGAACAGGAAGAGAAACAACGCCGAGCGGGTGAGATCCCACAAGAGGAAGTAGAGTAATTATCATTCGCGGAGGAAACCTGAGGGAGAAAAGTGCCATAACGTTGCATAATTAACCAAGGGCAGAAAACACACACAACACCTCGCAGGTACGGGAGAGCAGTTGTCACATCTCCACCTCGGGAGGACGAGCGCCAACATTTTACAACATTCTACAAAAGAGTTTCCTCATTTCAGTGAAACAAGTCAATGGGTTTGTCTTCATAACATCAGTGTTCAGTGGACACATATGACAATAAAGTGAGAGTATACGTGTGTGACGTCTTGCACTGTAACATGACGGTGCAATGACACGCATCGTGAGGTGGTTCAACCTGAATGTGTTGTGCAATTGTGCTCCCGTGCTGCAGGGAGTGTCGGGAGATGTTTTCAAAGCCTGGACTCATTTCATGATGTCTCCAGCGGCGGCAAAATCATTTCATACAGACATATTATTATTCATGCCCCCCAAATGAACTATGCTCCAATTTGTACTTATCCGGTTTTAAAAGGTGCTGTACGGAAGATTGAGTCAATACACTCACTTGCCGTTCGCTCTAACTCCATAGATGAGCGCACGTATCTAATGTCACACACTCTAACATGCTTAGCAGTCATGAAAGCATCTTTAGATACGTTTCTAATTCCCAATACTGTGCATGACTGGAACACAGATATGTTGTTTACTTGGGTATTTCCCCAACAGCAGTTACTTCGAGGTTGGAAAGAGACATCTCGGGCCAAAGGAGAGGAGAGCACAGAATACTACATGTAGAACCTTTAAAGGATGTAGTTAGAGGTGGGATCAGTAACTCCCCCTCCTTATATCGCTGATGCTCCATCTGCGGAGTGAAAATCATCCTTTCACCATGAATCAGGTGATGGCTCATGGCTGGGGACGATATGGCCTTTTATTGATAAATAAAGAAATGAAAATGAGCACACTGCACCTTTGAAAATGTGGTAGCGAGGGCACCCAATACAATCATGCTTTCGTTACTGCACAACCCTTCATTGTGCACACACACGGCATGTGGTTTGTGTGTGTCAGAGACAGACAGGCGGAGAGAAAATAGATGAAGACAAAGGAACCTGTGACTTTCTCTACTACAAATCCGCCATTTCTCGAAAAACACGTGAAGTGGTAAATTGCGGCGCTTGGAGCCGTTCACAGCGGATGAGCTCGGCTCCTTCAGATGCCTTTCATGTGAATGAAGTTGAAAATAACCTGGGCTGCTCGCTGACCATAAATGGAAGTTGTGGATAAAAAAGGTCCGTCGCCACCTTTCTGCTGCTCAGAGTCTGCAGAGGACAGCGTCCAGATGTGGCGGCGAGGCTCATTTTCCAGCATCTCAGAAGGGGATCAGAAATTCTGACGCCGGTCGGCGGGGTTTCTCGGTCCGAGCACATCAAAGTGCCGACTTGAAAGCCAGGAAACCCAGTCAGCGCTCGCCTGTCTTCACTTAGCGCTGTGGCACTGGGGAGCAAAAGCTTACATGCTCAGACCTAAAACTATGCACTGATGATTTTTGAGTCACCCTGCTGACGCTCCGATGAGGAGGATGCTGGGGGGGAAGAAGTCCCACGGCCGGGCCCAGACCCTCAAAGTGACTCGGCCACATCTTCCACAATGTTAGTAGAGAGGTAATGGGACGGGACGCCCTCTCGTCATGTATTGATTGTGGGATTGCAAGCGACATGTCTGCGAATGTCTCTGGGAACCGGCGGTGATTAAGCTCCCTCATTTCCACCCAAAACACCACGTTAAATTGGCTGTGTAAAAGCGTCTCGTGGAGGCGTGTTACATCTGAGCCAAACATGACACATCCTCCTCCTCTGCGTGTCCCAGCCTCCTCTCGCAGACATGGGGTCGGTGTCACTTTCAACCCCCCCCCCCTGCCGCCCACACCCCCACACACCCCCCGTGTTCACCCTCTCATGTCCAGGCCCGAGACAAACACCCGACACTGAGAGGGTTTGGTCTGTTGATTTAGCTAAATGATCCCTCAGCATCGGGGCAGAGTGAAGCGTGTCGGGGGGGGGGGGGGTAATTGTGCCACCCGCAAACAGCTCCGAACACACTGTGTGGAACAAAACACTGCGGCTAAAACCGAGTCCTTGCAGTCAACTGCAAAGTCTGTGGTTAGTGCGCAGAGGGGAAGGAGCCGTTTAGCAGCCAGCCATACATCACTCCGCTGTGACATGGATCGAAATAGCCAACAAGCCAATTTAACGCTGGTTTTCTCTTTTTCGGGCCTGGGCGAGAGCGGCGGGAGCCGGGTAACCCATGGGCAGTCTGCCCCAAAAAAGGAGGGCAAACGGGTATTCCCTCCATCTGCTTCTCTGTGCGACTGCTGCTGTGACACAGGAAGTTCACAGCTAAGAGCGAAAGAGATGTTATCTGTGGCAAGACGAGGCTTTTTTTCCATGAAGTCATCGTGAGCCCTCGGGTGGGTAGAGAGAGAGAGAGAGAGAGAGAGAGAGAGAGAGAGAGAGAGAGAGAGAGAGAGAGAGAGAGAGAGAGAGAGAGAGAGAGAGAGAGAGAGAGAGAGGCTGCCACAAAAGGGCTTCTGTTCCACTGGCACAATGTGGAACTCTGCTCCACAGCTTGGCCACACATGCAAATGACAGGCCAGGAGGAAGGTGTGGTGATGTCAGGTCCCAGATGAAAACACTATACACACACACACACACACAACACACACACACTACGCACACATGCAAACACACATCAGCTGCATGTTAGAGTCAAGGATGACGGGGGTGATCCACTATGAGAGGGTGTTACATTATCTTTGTTACCCCATCTTCATCATCATCATCACCTTTCAGTCCAGTAGCCTGAGCATGTCTGCCCTGTATTTCCTCCTGCTTGCTCTCTCTCTCTCTCTCTCTCTCTCTCTCTCTCTCTCCCCCTCCCTCC
>JAFBJT010109305.1:136196-147418 GCA_016785325.1 Chascanopsetta lugubris
GGTCCAGTTCCCCCCCCCCCCCCCCCCCCCCCCGCCCCCCACTGTCTGTCTGTGCTGCTCAACACGGAGCCACGGGCTGAATGGTTTCCACGCGAGCACGTTGATGAATGACTGTGTCACCTCCACTTCCACTGACTGAGCGCCACGGGGCGGGAATACAGTTTAACGTAGTGAGACACAACAGCAGCAGCAGCAGCAGCAGCAACAACAACAACAACAACACTAGCAGCAGCAGGAGTCGTCGGGTTTCCTGATGCACTGATGGGAAATTGGCGCCAACCGGGAAATGACACAATAACAGTCATGATTATGGATGATAACGTGTCGGGGGGCTTACCGTTGGGTCCATATTTGTCCAAGCTGCCTTTGACCTGCTCCAGAGTCAGACCCGTGTTCTCGTTCACACCGAAGTTGTCCAAAACTTCAGTGGCAGATTTCGTGTGAGCATTTTCCATCTTGGTGCACCGAGCTCAGACTCTCACACTGACACACATGTAGTATCGAAATGCATGTACTGTGCCTCACCGGAGGGAGTCTGCTGCAGGGACCGAGAGAGAGAGAGAGAGAGAGAGAGAGAGAGGGAGGGAGGGAAGCCCATTTTGGGAAGACAATGGGAAACAGAAAAATGTCAGAGATGAATGGGAGCAGTGGGCGGAGGAGAGAGAGAGAGAGAGAGAGAGAGGGAGAGAGAGAGAGAGAGAGAGGCGGAGGAGGAGTAAGCTCCGGCACCGGTGTTGGACGTTTGAAGGCGTCGGTGGCGGAGGAGGCTCGGTGGGTTGGCGGCGGCGGCGGTGTCACCTGCTGCTGCTGTTGCTGCTGCTGCTGTTGCTGTTGCTGCTGCTGCTGCTGCTGTTGCTGCTGTTTCCCCCCGCACGGAAGAAAACAAACCTCCCGGTCCTCGGTAAACACGCTGTGGTTCCTCTGTCGCTCGACTGCCGCCGCTGTGACTTCACCTTCTTCATGTGAAGGTGTGCTCTGCGTGTGCGCGCCGCGGGGCGGAGCGCGCTCCCGTCGCAGAGACTCCCTCCTGCTCCCCCATTGGCTGCGCGCACCTGAGAGGAGCTGCTCAGCTGCTCCATGCGAACACCTCACATATGGACATGATCACTGGCTGAGGGACATCACAGAGATCCAGCACTGTCTTCATGACAAGTCATATACACACATATACATATATACATATATACAGCATATGTCATATATATATGTATATATATATATATACATACACATACACATACATAGAATTTAAAGGTGCAGTGTGTAAGACTTCACTTCTTTTAGTCACTTCTAATAATATCATGAAACAATTACATACTGACATTTTCATGAATATATAATCACTTAAATGTTTTATTTTTTTCCCATTACCCTTAAATGAGCCCGTTAATGTATATTTACATGAGGAGCAGGTCCCCTCTACGGGGGCCGCCATGTTTTTACAGTAGCCCAGAGTGGACATATTAAAACATCTATTGAGTTTTAATGACAGCTTAAGTCCATAGGTTCTCCTTTCATGCTCAGAAGGGTGAGGGTGAGGTGAAGGATACAACATGCAACTTCACCACTGGATGTCAGCAAATCTCACACACAGCACCTTTAAAATCCCCATTAAATCGATTGAAAAACAAAGTAGGAGCAGTATTGACACAAAAGTCAAAGTGAAATGACAAATACCAAATTATTATCAATTTGACAGAAGTGGGAATAAAAGTAATTCCCTGTTTTCTGTCTGTGGTCAGTGGCGTCACCGTGGCCCCTGGGGGCCCCAAGTACAAACATCATGTAAATCTGCTCGGTGCTCGGGGGACGTTTTAAAAACTTTAAATCTGACTCCACTTGTGAGTCTGATGACAAACATGGCAGAGTAATATTTAACGTTTTATTCTCTTCCCTCAGGTCATTTTCCACTCAGAGATGATTATCTCTGGTTTGTTGAACAGACAGCGGAGGAATGAAGTATCTGCACATGTCATTATTTAAAGGTTCAGTGAGTACAAGTCAGGGTAAAAGTATATACAGGCAGATCCTGAACATGAGATATTCATTTAATAAAGACATTGTCATTTATGCTCATATGTATTTGTATGTTTTTACAGAAGCCCAGAATGGACAAAGTGAACAACTTTTGAGTAATAGGTTTTCCAATAAGTCTTAAGGCAGGTGTGTCAAACATTGAATTAGTAAATCTCATTATAATACTCTGCATTCAAATGTAAATTGATTAATGAATGAAAATGTCTCTTCACAACTCAACCAACATCAACCACAGATTTTTACACTTTGGAAAACCATCCCACCGGCCAGACTGCACCCTCTGGTGGGCTGCTGCCACCCCCCCCCCCCCCCCCCCCCCCCCCCCCCCCCCCCCCCCCAGTCTTAAAGGGAGTGTAGAATGAGGGAAGTTTAGCTACAACATGCAACCTCACCACAAGTCTTCACCACGATGTGTCTGAGTGAAACAAACTGTTGCAAAGTGAAATCATAGTTCGAAGCAGCAGAGCGGACGAGAGGCTGTTATTGTAATTATCCGAACATGGAAGGTAAACAAAACATTTAAATAAGAACGGTCATTACGGAAATCTTTTTTATTGCATTTGGTCCGAGGGTATAAACATGTGACGATAAATACGTTTGAAACAAATGAATATATCTGGAACATAATCTGTGGAAAGAGCCATAAAAAAAGAAATGTGATACAATAATGAAAGAAGCTGGACGCTCTGACAAAAGCAGCTTAACACATCATCCCAAACTCTGACAGCTGTGTCCCTTGTCCTTGTGCTTCTGCCAGGATCTGAGACGATGTCTCTCTCTCTCTCTCTCTCTCTCTCTCTCTCTCTCTCTCTCTCTCTCTCTAGAGAAACAGCCTCAAGAGCACAACGGCTGTGGGTGAGATATTTGCCAACACACACACTGTTTGAGGACATCTCAGTCAGAACCCAACTCAACACTATTCTAATGATACATGAATATATCCACAATATTCATCAGAGCCCAGGAGCAATCGGTGAAAACAACAGGTAATAGTGTGGTGACACGAGATAGTGAGCTCCCCTCAAAATGCATTGGACTGGTCCCCGTGTGTGTTAGTGTGTAAATGATGTCATGTCATTTGATCATTTAATATTAATGCATGCATTTATACATCGTGGCTCAAGTTCAATAATGCAGTTCAGTTGATTCCTGTGTTGCCCAGCCTCTGGGTGGAGCGCCTCCAGGGGGTGGCAGGGGGCGTTGGAGAGGTCATGGTGGGATGGACAGGAGAGGAGAGAGGGTCTTCATATCTTTGACACCAGCGGTTCCCACCATTAACCCCTGAATGACGAGCGGTGACCCAATTTGAGGAAACGATGGTGTACTCGCTGTCTTTTAAGAAGATCCGTATTTCATGTGGTCGGTGTCGCACTTACGTTTCATCGTGGTCAATTAGCATATGTAAACACACTTCGTCTATCTGTGAAATTGCATGTGTCTGTTAGCATTATGGGGCATCATCGCCACCTACTGTTATGGGGTGTTGTCAATCTGTTATGGGGTGAAATCTCCTTCAAAATAAAACCAAAGGAATTTGTTTCTCAACTTTTTTTCCCACAAAGGCCCACAAAATGGTTCCACAACCCACTTTTGGGTGATGAAACTACATTTAAATCCATGAAATCTAACTCTTTCTAAATCCATATCGTATTACTTTTGATCTCACAATGTTCTCGAAAGAAACTGATTAAGATTCCCTCGCTCCGCCCCTTTGTTTGGATCGGCACCAAAATGTAATGGCCCCATTCTTGGCTCGAGTCCCCTCTGAAAAGTTTTGCACAAATCTGTCGTGTAGTTTCCTCTAAATCCTGCTGACAATGAAAGTAACAGAGTGAGAGGTGAGGTGCGCAAAGGCAACGGCACCACCGACGCCTGTGTGATCATTCCTTTTCATTAGAGGCGCGAGCTGCCATAAACAAAGTCACCGCAACGTCCCTGGTGACTGCAAAACTTTTTTTTTTTCCTCTTTAGCGATCAATAATTCATGACATCAGCATTTATACACCCAGAGTGACAAATTCCCTCGTTTGTTGTGGCCCGACACGTCGGCTTTGGTCCCATTCACCGGGAATTCACTGCTGACAGCTGACGGCTCCCGTCACTGCAGAGACTCCGCCTGTTCCTCACACTCCCGTTAACCTGATCCATTCCAGCGGCAGCAGAAACACAAAGGTTCCTCTCAGTCCACACAACAGCATGACTTTGCATATCATTTACTAACAGCCCCTGTGGGAAGGAACGTCCTGGAAAAAAAGTGAAAGTGACCTCATCTGACATGTACACAAGGTGTAACCTTCACTTCCAACAAATAAACCCCGCCCATGTTTATCTGCTCTCACATTAAACTCCTTATATCCCCGTCGCCGAGATCCTGTCCCATGTAACTGTTCTCAGGTTTAAAGGTGCAGTGTGTAAGATTTGGTGACCCCCAGAGGTGAAGTTGCATGTTGCATCCATCACCTCAAACCTTCTGAGCATGCCGGAGAACCTATGGTCGACTTCAGTTGTCATTAAGACTCAAAAGAGTCGTACGTTCACTTTCGCTACTGTAAAAACATGGCGGCCCCCATAGAGAGGACCCCCCCCCCCCCCCCCCCACCCCCCCCCCCCCCGCTCCATGTAAATATACATTAATGGGCTCATTTAAAGGTAATGGAAAAAACATTAAACATTCAGATGCTTACAAATTCAGGAACAGTATGCCATTGTTTTGTAATTTTTTGAGCTCAAGTGCCAAAAAATCGTACACACTGCACCTTTAAGGTGGACCGAACAGAAAAGTGACAGTACTGCCACACTTGAGACCTCATGTCGAGACGCCGTTTGTTGACACAAAGCCAGAAGTTGACTGAATCTGCACATTCACTGGAATCGAGCGATTAAGCACAAGTAGGGAAACCGGAATGTTCCACATTCCCCGTCATCCTAGCGTTGTCCTCAGAGTGAGGTCACTGCAGCACAATCTCCCCATAGTATGCAGATACTGAAATGGGTCTATACTGTTGGAGAGAGAAGAGGGGGGGGGGGGGGGGGGGGGGGGGGGGGGGGGGGGGGGTGGGGACCTGGTTTGGTCGCAAAGAAGAAAAGGAACAAGGTGCTCCAATTCTGTCCCTGGCGCACAGCTGGCCCCTTCTCTCACTGCGAGGAAATAAAAAAAAAAAACTTAAAAAAAACAGTATTTATATCCGGAGCTTACGTAACTTCCAGAGCTGCCGTCTGGAGGATGAGGACGGGCCGCCGGCTCTGTGAAGTTCTCGAGTGCTTGGGAGCCTACAAGTGCTTTCCTGACGCAGGGCACTTCAACCGCGACTGTCACTGCCCACTCATGACGGTCCCTACCCATGCACACGGTCACACTCTTCACCCAATTGGTCAAAAAACCCATCGACACCCGGTAACACACAGTTTCTTCTTCCTCTTCTTCTTGCAATGGGAATGTGTTGAAAAAAAGATGGTGATGCATTGAGGTGAGGGAGCTCCTCCTGACTCAAGGTGAAAGCGAGATCATGAGGCAGGTTACCATGGTAACATTTGCAACAACAGACTTGACACTCTGGTGGAGAAGAAACGCTGACATCGCCTTTTTTTTATCAGCAGGTTCACCTTGGTTCAAACGTCCTCGCCAGGTTTGGCGTGAAAGAGGCTTCAGTTATATCATCTCTCATCATCCGCCATGCTGAGTTATAAAGTTCTCTTTAGACGTGCAAGAGTGTGTGTGTGTGTGTGTGAGTGTGTGTGAGTGTGTGTGTGTGTGTGTGTGTGTGTGTGTGTGTGTGTGTGTGTGTGTGTGTGTGTGTGTGTGTGTGTGTGTGTGTGTGTGTGTGTGTGTGTGTGGGCCCCAGCCTCCAACTGGACCTCATATTGACACAAAACCCCAGAGAAGCCTGTCCGATGCCAAGCCCTCCTGCAAAGGAAATCCCCACCCGGACCCCACTCTCTGGCTCACTCCCACTTTCCCCTCGGTGCCGCACACTGGGGGACTGTGCCGGCCTCGGCAACATTTTCCACACGGCACCATCAGGGCTGCAGTAGCATTTGCCTTCCCCCCCTCTTGCCAGCAGCTTTCATTTGCATGAAGGAAATGAGCCGTGGTCTCCTGACCAGAGAGCGAGAGCGAGAGCGAGAGAGAGAGAGAGAGAGAGAGAGAGAGAGAGAGAGAGAGAGAAGACATTTGCCTTCAGGTGCATGTGATGGACGGTAAATCCACGGCACCCTCCGGGCGAGACCAGGCATCCCGCTCTGCGCACCTGAGCCCCGAGTCAAAGACACCTCCTCTCCACACGTCGGGGGACGAACAGCTGCCTCCGACTCTGAGCCGAGGGGATGCGACGCGAGTCAACAAACCGAAACCCGAGTGGCGAATCAGAGCGGCCGGCCGGCCGCCTCCCTCGCCTCGGCTCCGTCCGAGCACATCTGCGAGAGAGGCGTCATTTCACAGTGCGGTGCCGCAGGGTTCCACCGGCCTGTCGGCCCCACAGAGAGGGACGCCATTGATTTTTTTTAGATTGGACAAAGAAGTGGCACCTCTTACACCTCCTCCACACTATCATGTGATATTCTAGATTTGAACGGTCAGTGATGGTGGATGTTGGTTGTTGTGGTCGTGGACATCCAGGTTCTTCTTCATAATCATGTACAGGATTCAGGTTATGTCGATTTACGGGGCTCTGAACCTGGATGGACAGATGATGTCGTCCAGTATTGATCAAATAATTCAGCTTGAATTAAAGGTCTAGTATGTGAGATTTGAATATACGTAGAATACATGTACTGATTTATGAATATCGTTGATATCTGAACGTTCCAGTAGTTGTTTTCAAGTCATCTCCAGTCGCCGAGAAGGAGCAAACTTAAAACCTTTAAAGTTTTTGCCGAACTCACGACACAAAATGGTGCACACTGTGCCTTTAATGGTTGTTTTCTGCGGGATTTAATCAATGTTGATATCCATTTCGGATCTGATTAAGCTGCACAACCTTTGAGGACCAATTTTCTGCACTTGTCACTATTCATTTTCTAATCCAGTGTAAGCCTACGTTTTCATTTACAATATACACACACACACACACACACACAGTCATTATCACCATCCTCAGGCGGCCACAGTATCAGCTAATCAATCATTTTGGGGCTGGATGAGTCAGTGTGGGTTGACAGGGTTCAGCCTGTCAATCATTCCATCTGCCAGGGAATCAAAGGACCTCACACGAAGTCATTAACCAAGTCACACTCGATGTGTGTGAGCGTGTGTGTGTGTGTGTGTGTGTGATGTCACTTTAGTTTCCCCCATCTCAAAGCAGAGGGCCTGACATCCGCCATGGCCTCAGCTCACAGACATTACACCCTGTACATACAGGATGGTTCTGTATTGGCTCCACAGGGATCAACCCACAATCCAGCCCTGCACAGTCCAGTCATTGCTCTCAGGCTCGTCTGGCTCCACGTAGGGCCGTCTCCTTGGCCTGTGTCCACCCCACCCCCCTCCCACCCCCACCCCCCATTCACTCATGACTGTCGTATATGTATATATATATACTTCCATACCTGGACCTGTGCTGGCACACAGAGAAAATTTGTCTGGCCCGTCAAGCGGCGGCGCAGGAGAACAGCCAGAATCAGGCCAGATGTGGAGTGAAAGCAGCAGAACTTATGTTGTGCCAGAGGTTTCCTTCCACCGTCCGCAAGCACAGGAGCTCAGTGTGACCATGTATAGTAAGTCGCCGTGCCGCTTTCAAAGGAAAGAGAGAGGAAAATGGGACGATCACGCGCATTGATGGACACATTATGCTTTGTGGTCTTTGTTTGTCGAGGGTCGATGAGTCAGAGGCTCTTTCCTGAGGCTGCTGGCTGACGGACGGCTCGCCTCGCATCTGAAATCCAACAGGTCTTCGGACACCGCTGAGGTGATGGTGATGCTCATCAGAGTCTTTTCACCTTCGCTGAAACCTGAGCTGAGGATTTGTGATGTGACAGAACTGATGAAGCGCAGGAGGGGGAAAAAAAAAGGAAAATAAAAAACCTCTTCATCAATAGTCCAGTCACAAATGTGAGCGGCTTCAGGGGCCGGAACACAAAAGGATCTGATTGTCTCCCGCAGCAAAGACTCAGAGCTTTGGGCTGATCCTGGTCACAACAAATGGGAGGGTAATACTATGCAACTCTATACAACACTATTCAACTCTATGTAACACTATGTACATGTACTCTATGTAAAACTATGTAACTCTAATTAACACCATGTAACACTATGTAACTCTATTTAACTATGTAACTCTATTAACACTATGTAACACTTTGTAACTCTATGTAACCCTATTTAACACTATGTAACAGTATGTAACACTATGTAACTCTATGTAACACTACGCCTATGAAGCACATTATCATGAGAATGTACTTGATGTTGTTCTGGGATCAGAGCCAAAACACATAAAGCAGATTGCATCACAGTCCCTTGTCAAAAAATGAGGATGCTCCCCGACGCAGACGGGCTTGATTGGGCTCCATCCTCACTTGTTCACATCAAGCATGACGGAATCACACACGCAGGAAAAGGAAGCCTTTCAAAATAAAAGCAGGTTTCGGCTCAGTTTTCTAGCCTCTTGTATAAAACAGTGATTCCTGCAGTCAACTTTTTTTTTAAACTATAACGGAGGGCTTCCGTAAGCTGTAACAGCCTCCACCACCAGATGTCCCTAAATCCTACACACTGCGCCTTTAAGAAGCAGGGAGACGGCGGCAGCTCTCAAACACCCAAACCAGGACCAGTCCTCGGGCGGAGCAGAGACGAGACCGATGAATGAATGTCAGGGTTATCCCACTGTCCCGGGGACGGCTTGAATTTTACATGAAGCGCCTCGCTCCCCTCACTCTCCCGCCCGCCGACGCTATTTATAGCAACGATGATCAACCGCGCAGGGCTCCCACCGCTCCATCTGCTGCTGCTGCTGCTCTGACAGGTCATCCACACCAATTAACTCCAGCCGGAGAAGCTGTCAACAGGTGCATCAGCTTCAGAACTCTGGCTTCTTTGACGTGACATTACAGCTGCCGGCATTAATATTCACCCACGGTCGCGTCCTCAACTTCTCTGTTTGTGTTGGAAGGGATTTGAAGATTTCCTCTTGTTTCCTGCCTTCATAATTGCGTGTGTGTGTGTGTGTGTGTGTGTGTGTGTGTGTGTGTGTATGTGTGTGTGTGTCCCTCGTCTCCTCTAATCATTTCTCCTCACTGATCATCAGCGAGGACCAACTCGGCTTTTACGGATGATCAAGTGCCAGGGTCGCTCACTCTGCCCCCTGAGGGGTTTTTATGTAAATTACCAATGAACGCGCGTCCCCTCACAATAACAGACGACGGCGCGGGTTGCCAGATCCTGTCAGGCGGCTCCAATTACCCGCCAGTGACCCGGGGAAATGGGTGTTGAGGTGAGGTGGGGGGAGGGCGCCGAGCAATAACGTGAGATCCAAACGAATGTGGACACTGGGAGCCGCTGACGGGCGGAGTTTCCCGGCGCACAACGCCCTCAGAGTTTCAAAGGTGAGGTCAGCAGCTTCTTGCAAACTTCTCCCGAGGCCGCGTGGCTGAATCCTCGCACGCTTCAGATGTGGTCCCTGGCCTTCGAATGCTCGTCCCTCAAAGGGGGGAGGGGGGGGCGGGGGGGGGGAAGCCTGAACTGGTGCTGCGTCCGATCCGTGGCTGGAACGACGCTCCTGCCTCCTCCTCCGAGCTGCTCCCATGTGTCTCCAGCCTCACGTGAGCTCATCGGGACCTCGGATTGACCGGATCGCACCACTCTGACTGAACGTCAAAGCACTCGATCCTGAGACAGAGCAGACGCCGGCCCAGAGCCGCAGAACCTCTCACATGTCGTCCTTCAGACAGGAAGCAGATCGGCGCTGCGCACGGCAATAATGTCATTCATTCGATCCGCGTGAAGACCTCATGCGATGATTGACTTTATGGCATCGGTGGTTTTCAATGGGACATTGTGGTCGGCGAGTGAATTCCACACTCTGCAAATAATCCGGAGAACCTGGCCGGATTGGACCCTCTGACGGGCCGGTTCCTGCCGGCGGAGAACCATATGTTTGACAGCCCTCGTCCAAACAGCCACGTCCCGTCTCCAACGGAAGGTCTGAACCGAATTGGACAAAGGACAACCACTGAGGAGACATTTTGTTCATAAAGCACGGGACAGATGGACGACCCGAAATACAACAACCCCCTCCAGCCACATCCTGGCGACGGCGCCTGATTGGTGGTTATTATGGTCTGCGCGTGACCGTTTCTCCACCGTCACCAAGCAGCCGACCTGCACGGGGGCATCGGTTTGACGAACATTCTGCAGCGTCACTCCACAGAGGGAAGCCTGAGCGGGATGCGCGTCACGTACACACTCTGCTGAAACACACACATCCTCCCTCGCGCTCTGAAAACACACTGTTCAAGCTCCGTCACAGTGAAGCATCACACACACATCGAATCACACTAGATCCCAGGGGAGGTGCTTACTGTGTGTGTGTGTGTGTGTGTGTGTGTGTGTGTGTGTGTGTGTCTGATACCCTTCTGAATGAGAAAGGTAGCACACACACACACTTTCCCCTCCCTCTGATTGTGTTCAGTGGAGAAGCAGATGGCTCCTCGCTGTCAGCATCTCCTATGTGTGTGTGTGTGTGTGTGTGTGTGTGAGTGTGTGTGTGTGTGTGTGTCACCTTTTCATCAGTGCAAAAACACACACTGATGGAGGCTCAATGACAAAAGGGAATCCCCTCCCTCAGTGAGATGTAAGTGTGCAGCTGTCGCAGTTTGCGCTCGGACGGTGAGTCAGGCCTCTTCTCTCCGCGTCACGTCCAACACTGTCGGGCGGAACAGACGGAGGAGGATCGCAAACCGACACTTTGAATATCAACAATTCCCCTTTCAGAACCAGGCCTGACCTTATGCAAATGAGCAGAGAGAGAGAGAGAGAGAGAGAGAGCGAGGGAGACACACACACTTCCCCCCGACTGTCACTAGTCGTAAAGAGCAGAGCGGCGGCTGGGCGACAGGTTTCCATTCAATGCAACAGCACTCGCTTCATGACTCAGCTCTCCTGGATCTGTGTGTGTGTGTGTGTGTGTGTGTGTGTGTGTGTGTGTGTGTGTGTGTGTGTGTGTGTGTGTGTGTGTGTGTGTGTGTGTGTG
>JAFBJT010109306.1:0-10153 GCA_016785325.1 Chascanopsetta lugubris
GAAGAATATGTTGACATTATAGCATAAAAATAAAATCTGTTTAAAAGTGATGTTTACCCCAAAGTTATTAACTACAGCTTTAAGTGTGTTAGTTATATTTAAGTAAAATGGTTATCTCACAAATGTCATGTTAGCAATTTATTCTGTCCACTTTAAGGCTAAAAAAGAAAGTCATAGATAACTGTGATTTGAAACTTCAGTCAACTCAGTCAGACAAATACAAAGTCAAATATTTGGAACATTGTTCAAATAACAGAATCAGCCAAATGTTACAACTTTTGCTGACTTAAGTCAGGCATACCCAAAGTCCAAATTTCCACCGGCCCGACGCATCCTGTCATAAAATCAATAATATGTGGCCCGCCAGGACAGTTTCCCACAGTAAACAATACACACGTACAAAAAAGCAATTTTATATTTCACCAGAGGGTGGCAGCAGAGTCTACTGTAGGCAGTAGAGTGACATCACCACGCTCACCAGCAAAGAAGCTGCTCTTCAAACCAAAGTTTGCGAACTCGCCCTAACAATAGATAACTTGGAAAACCGGAGTTCAAACCTGAGGCTGGTAGGTCGACCGGAGAGAGCCAAGGGGTGAAGATGTGGTGAAGTTTCTTCAATCCTGTCTACTTGAAGTCCTCGACCCAGACTTGCTCCGTAGCCCACTTATCATAGAATGAGCAATATCTGGTAATATTCCGTGCATGGTCAATTGAGAACTCCTGTTAATGTCTTGACCTATTGTGTTGTGCTGGGCTAAATGGGATTAGGTTTAGCTCCATATCAGATGTTACATCCACATCGTGAATTAACTAAAAGTTCTGACTTTACTATTTCTGGGACGGAGCAGGGGACCAGTTTATGAAGAAGGTTTTTGTTTGTCACTGCTCCTTTAGAAAGATCAGAAATATAACTGAGTCGTAGGAGCATGACCGAAGTTAATTCTGTGCCTTATGCACAGGTGTTTTTTTGGTTCAGGGGTTACTTATTGATGTTCAGTTTTATTAATTCTGTGTGGTATTTTGGGCTGTAAGGTATTTTTTTTCTTTTGATTATGCAGTACTTACTGTACGTAAGGGTTCCCACTCAAAATGCCCTTTAAACATTACAAAGGAATTTTGAAGATTGGAGATTGTCTCCTGGAATGTTAGAGGCCTTAGAAAGTTAGTTAAACTAAAACAAGTCATGACTAGACTTACACAGTTTCAATCTAAGATATTGTTCATACAAGAGACACACTTACTACTTTCGGTGAAATTGTTCGTTTAAGGAAAATAACTATATAAAGCTCAGGTAGTGGCATGCTCCTTTTCATCACAAGCCAGAGGGGTTGTCATATTGGTGCACAAATCCATACCTTTTCATATACAATATAATCCTAGACCCAGGTGGCAGGTTCATCATCTTACAGGGCTCTCTATTTAATCAAGACTTAATTTTGGTTCACCTGTATGGACCCAAGAACGATGATCCATTTTTTTTGATAACCTGTTCTTCTCTATCTCCTCACTACATGGATAAATAATAAATGTGGGGGGGGGGGGGGGGGGTCCAGAACTGTGTTTTGGATCTTCTACTAGACTGTTCTTCGGGCCTGGACAACTCCCATCAGAGAAGCAGAAAAGTCATCCATCACTTTATCCTGAATTTAAAAGATATTTTGAGGCTGAGAAACCATTCTAAAAAAGAATTTCCCTGTCAATCGAGTAGCTTGAAGTCTCTTAGCAGAATAGATTATTTTCTCATCTCTGATTCACTAATCTATAAAGTTATATTGCATGGACAAGAGTGTTCTCATATCTCACCACCCCTTGATTCTATTCAAATTTGACACCTCCGAAGCTATTAAAGTACAGACAATGTGGAGGTTAAAGCCCTATTGGTTACATAACTCCCAGTTTTTGGAATATGTTGGGCGACACACAGATGTATACTTCCTACTAAATACAACCGAAACATCTTCCTCAGTCAGATGGGAAGCTTTTAAAGCGTATCCTCATGGTCAAGCTATTGGTTTCATCAGAAACAAATCGTATCAACAATTCCTTCATTAAGTGACAAAGTGAGGACAGAACTTTTTTGTGATTATCCAATCACAATCAAAAAATTATCTGATGCTAATTACAATATGAAAGAAGGCAAGGCTCTTGGTCCAGATGGACTTCCAATAGACATACGGTAAGTTATATAAGGACAAAATCATACATCCTATGTTTGATACTATGTTCCTGGAAAGCTTCCAAAATGGTGTGCTGCCTTCATCTTTGCGCACCGCTATTATCATTCTCATATGCAAACCATACCGTGTTCACTGCCTGACCTCAAAGCCACCATCAGTGCCTTTGGTAAGGTCCGGATATAAAATAGATGAATCAAAATCTTTAATCCTGTTTCTGAAACATTCTGAGGGACTGAATCCACCCACAGTTTAAAGTAGTCACAGAACAATATTGGAGTGAAAATTGCTCTCAAAATTGAACATTTAATTTCTCTAAATTACGATTCAGTCATTGAATCCGTGACAGAATCTATTAACAGATGGTCATCGCTACCGATCTCCATGATATGTCACATAAACATTTTGAAGATGTCTGTCTTGCCGAAATTCCTATATCTTTTTCAGTCCATTCCGGTCAACCCACCTACTTTTGTTTTTTAAGTATATTTTTGGAAGTTCATTTGGAATAATAGACAGGCTAGGCTTCAACTGACTTTACTATACCTCCGCTATGACAGAGGAGGGTTACAGGTCCCAAATCTTCAGTAGTACTATTGGGCGGCTCAGCTCTCTGCTGCCTCCTTTTGGTTCTCATCAGAAACTTTACCTTCCTGGGTTAAAATTGAAAACTACAACATACTTCCTCTCCCTCTCAAATCCTACATATACTTAGCTAGCCCGAAGGAACTCAAGAAACGTACACAAAATCCTTTTGTTAAAAATTCAATACATGTGTGGTATGAGGTAAACAAGTACAGAGGCAAAATACCAATTTAATCACAGTTTTCTTCAATTTGGAGCAACAACTCCTTTACACCTGATAGAGGAGACATGGGTTTTAAATATTGGGCCAACAAGAGTCTAATAAAAATGGCAGACTTATTTGATGAAAACATTCTTATGTCCTTTGACCATTTGAGGCTGAAATATGAAATCCAACAGAAACACTTCTTTAAATATTTACAATTCTACTCAATACTTGTTGATGGTTCCCAAACCTCCTGAAATGTGAATCGACTAGCATGGTGTGAAGATTTGAATTGCACTATTTCTGTTGAGGAATGGCATGAGACACCAAGTTTAGAGATCTGGCGAAAATTCCCTTGCTCTTGAAAAACGTAGCTTTGTGCTCAAAGGGAAATATTATATTTTTGATGAGATTTGAGGTTTCTTGAAGGAGGAGTTGTCAAGGAGGTCTCTGTGGCCAAGTGCGAATTTGTATCTATGTGCTTCTCTTCCTATATGTATGTTTGTGGGTTGATAGGATTGTTACGTATGGAGCCTCATCTAACTGTTTCTGTCAATATAACTAAGTTTCTGAATGCGCAATGAGACTGTTGTGAACTGTGGACTTGTTTGGGATTGATGTGGAGCCCCAGTGTGGAAATGGACCTTACAGCCTCTTGGAATTTTTTTTGGTGTGTTTCATTTTGTTTCCTATTTAATTTAAGTCGACCTGTATTTAAGGTGTCTTATTTGTATGGGTGTATGTGTCTTACAAATTCCTAAAAATTAAATTGAAAAATACTTGTTGACTTTGTGAACGTTCACGACTTCTGAAAACCATGATCAAAATGTCTGGGAATCTTCAGTGATACGATGCCTAGCAGTAACGTGGCCATCAGGCTGGCGCACACATTTTTCTTGCATAAAAACCTTTACATGGATCTCGTTTGTGGGGTGTGGAGGCCCCTAATATTGATCGAACTGAAGCTGAGATCTGTCAGGTATTGACTATTCTACAGAAAAAAGGGGGACCTTTGCTAAAGAGAGGGGGAGGCCTAGATTCCAGGAGTAAAACACATGAAAGAAAGAAAACATCAAAGGACGAGAGTGAAGTGCAGTGGATAAGAAACATAAAAACTAAGTTCTCAAGGACCAGTTGAGAACAATTATATCAGCATCAACACCCTTTGTTTGATATCGAACCCTTCACAGCTGTCAATCGAGATTTTGTAGATCAGACCTGGGCATTTCACGGCCTGTACCATTGTTCAATGAGGCCCACAAGGTCGAGTACGAGCTGCGATGTTTTATACATGAAGCTAGAAAAGATTTAGATTGAAATTGCCAAAATGTGCTTTAATTTTGGAATACTTTCATTCTTCTGTGTGTGATTCTGTCATGCTTGATGTCTACGTGACCACTGCAGCATTTTGGTGCAGGCAGAGTGGGAAGAGATTTTCATGTTGTTGATACACTTTCTTATCCTTCAAAATAGAAGTCCCACTTTAGAAGACCACCTCCATAGATTCAAGTCCAATTTGCTTTTATCCATGAATTGACCAGCAATCTTAGCATACTATCACATCATTTTTGATGCAAAGTTTGGATCTATCATGGCAGACGTATAACGAATTACATGATTCTACAATTTGAGTTAACTAAACGTAAAGGTGAAGTGTGTAAGATGTTGGTCATTTTTGTTATGTCTAAAAATATTACAAAACAATACTTTAATGCAAAGGTCTCTGGTTCAAATCCCTCTTGAGCCCTGCTGCAGTGTCACTGGCCCTAACCCTAACCCTGGGAAAAAGGCCCTATGCGTACTGGTAGAAATACCCTGTGACTCAAAATACTGGGTAAGTGGTAGAAGATGACATGACAATACTTTGAATGAATTTTTAATCACCGAAGTGTATCATTTTTCCATTACCCACTCTACGGGGGCCGCCATATTTGTACAGTAGCCTAGAGTGGACATACTAAAAATATTTTGAGTTTTAAAGACAACTGACGTCTATCATAGGTTCTTCTGCATGTTCAGAAGGGTGAGGGTAGGTTGATGGATACAACATGCAACTTCCTCTGTCACCAAATCTTACACATTGGACCTTCAAGATTCAGTTTGGCCACTGTTACAAAGAAAATCTCAGTCATGACCCACACCTCTCTTCCTGCCTCTGATGTTCTAATACCAAGTGACCAATCAGAGACAGTGTAAAGCGGGTGATGCATTCACTGTTGGAGAAGTTGTGTAATAAGACCTGAGAGGAAGAAAGCCATCCAACCAGTGCTGTCAGTGACTTGCAGAAATGTAATTATGTGGCATTGCAATGTATTGCACATAGTTAGCAGTGATTGGTCCACAAGTAGTGTTTTTGCATTTATCAGCTCTAACTGCAGTAATATCCTCTCAGGTTACATCGCCATTGTTGGATGTTGGGTGGGGGGGGGGGGGGGGGCCACAGCCCCGGGGTCACAGCTCCAAACAGAACACAGAGGCACAAAATCGTACTCTTGTGGGTGGCAGAGAGATTCTGACAATCCCAAGCAGGCACAATCTGTGGCACATTGTCAGCGCAGTAGCTAAAGCAATTCATAAACACCAGTCGCTACACAATCGTAAATAAATGTCACAGAGTATAGAGCAGTTGCATTGTTATTCGTTGCAGCCTCTGGGTTGATATTATGTGCGACCATAAATCAGTATCTATTCCTCATTCTCGCTACCGAGCCTGTGTGTAACGATTAAAATGCCCCGTGAAGATGGTACATTTTCCTATGTGTGACATTTCTAACCTTCTGGGACATTTGCTGATATTTGCTGTATATAATACATGGGAGGGTTCACAATGTAAATGAACATGCAGTTCTTTTGCCGTCCCTGCATCTGCTGCACTTGGGTAGCGAGAGGAGTGAAACATTACTGGGGTAATGTGGTTTCTTAAAAGTAAAATGTCAGCTAAATGTTAAAGCTTCCCTCCAGTAATCTCCAATGCAGGAATCCGACATGATCCAGTGGGCATCGCAAGTAAATCAATGCTTTATAGTTCAAAATAGAGATAAAATCATATTGCCAGTGAGAGCGGTCACCGCTAGAGCGCTCTCTGCTTCACTATATGTCATTATGATGCAGATTATATCTGATGGGGATGAGTCAGGTGATGGGTGCTTTTCAGAGGAGGTTTTGATGTTAAGCACAGCCACCTATAACTGCTCTGAATTTGGTTTGGAAAAGTTCTGAGATTAAACTCTTATGCTGAAGTTTGTGCACATTTCCTGGTGGGCCACAAGTCTTTTGATCTTAAATATTCCATTCACCAAAACTAAGCGGCTTTCCAATGCTCTGTGTGGGCACAGATGGGTGCGCATCAGAAAATGGGTTCACAAATCAGTGTGTAAGGATCAAATGGTGAAATGAATACTAATGAGTAATAAATAGATACTTCCTGATAAGGAACTCTGTATCAGGCATGGCAATATGTCTAAGGATTAAAGAACAGATTGCCACACACTGTGTTAAAGAGGTAAAGAGAGGAAATGAGTTGAGCTGTATGTCAGTAGGGTCCGTGCAGTGCATCGTGAAATGACTCCACTGATAATAAAATAAATGCACAGAATTATGAACGGGCAAAAAATTCTGATTTAGCAGGACAAGGCCCCAGTTTCTGTGGACGTAATTTTTCATATAGGATTCTACTGAACAGCTCCTTTTGGAACATCGAAAGGATCTGAGTAGCGCTTATGAGAGTTGGTTCTTTAAGTCAATTGACAATTCATACACTCAATTAACTTGTCGACAAACACATTTTCAGTGGGCTATTTCTCTCCTCCAGAAGAGAGGGATGCAAACGAGCTGCACACAGAGGAGAGGGGCGCCGAGGTCATAGGCATCAAACATTCGACTTGTCCTGAGAGCAGTAATTACATTTGGGCAAAATCTTTTTGTTTTGTTTTGTCCGGTCGAATTGTTTGTTTGACGCAATAACTTAAAGGTACAGCGTGTACAATTTGGTGACATCTAGTGGTGTAAGTTGCATGTTGTATCCATCACCTCACCCATACACTTTCAAGCATGCAAAACCCCAAGGTTCCACACAGCAGAGCAGGGCTCCAGGTCGGGTATTTGGCTGTTCACCTCTCGAAGTTTGACACAAGTCTTTCAGCTTCACCCTTTGGAATTGGGTGGTTGGCTGGAGTTCTGCTGAAATGAGTCACATGACCCTGAAGTAAACTGAATGCCATTGTCAGTTACAACTTCATTGGGGAACCCATAGCATGCAAAGAGGTTTCTTCAATCGTTTTACTGGCAGTTGTTGTTGGCATATGGATAGTGCCTGGCCAGCGCGCATATGCATCCATATTCACTCCTCCAAGGGACTTGGAGCCTATTTTGATGTGTGTAGTGGTGCTTTGGCAGACTTGTTGTGTAAGTCTGCAAGAGCTGCTTTGTAGCTTTTCAGGATTAGGGTTGTGCTGCTCAGATGGTTTGTACTGAATCTCATAGGTGTAAGCTGGCTAATGGAGGTATCCCTGTTTTTGGACCTAAGATCCTCTCTGTTAGAGAGTGGCTGCTTTTTAGCTTCCTTAAATGCTTCCTCGACATCGACCACTCTCACTCAGCATTGTTTTGTAGTAGCCCTGTCATGGGAGTTATTATGGTCGACAGGTTTGGTTTGAACTTCCCATAGTAACTCAGGAGTGATATTAAATGTAGCTAACAGTATAACGACAGTATAACAGTATAACTCAGTTGCCCAATCAGCTGGACATGGTGCTGGCCAAAAGAAGCTGTCGGTGATGTACCGAAAAAGAGGTTTTATTGCTGTTATTTTTTGATGTGACTAACAAATGCCGTACTGAAAATACACCTGTTCTACTATTTGTTTATTATTCGACTTATCACCTGATATGGGCCTATGGGCCCATCACGGGGAAGATTGTGTGTGTGTGTGTGTGTGTGTGTGTGTGTGTGTGTGTGTGTGTGTGTGTGTGTGTGTGTGTGTGTGTGTGTGTGTGTGTGTGTGTGTGTGTGCTCATCTCTTGAGCGAAGCAGTGTATGTTCCATCAGTTCTTGAGCTAAAGTTAATAACAATGACTAGCAACTGGTACATACGCTCTGCGCATTCATGACGCTAACATATTAGCATTGCGGTTTACATTATTACCTTGTGTCGGCTCTGCTCTAATGCGGACCGGGTGTTTCCGCTTCAAATGCTGTGAAGCCGTGCTCTTGGAGATTCGGGTGTCTTCAAATCATTTTTATTATCGATTTGAGTCGATTCACCGAGTAATGGTTTCAGCTCTGATCCACTCTCCAATCACTCCCTGTTATTTCGGGGGTCGCGGGCTGAACAGTTTGAGAAGCCCCACATTAGAAGACTCTTTGAGGACATTGTGTTTTAGCAACACAGCGAACTGCTCCAGGTAATAACTTAGTCACAACAACAGCCCAATTCAGAGATGCTCTTCTAATCTTGTTTCCACTGAACTTTCCTTGAACCATTTTTTATTGTTGTTTTTTTTTGTTTTTTTTTTCATGGAATCATGGCTGTGACTCTCTTCATCCCTCTTAACTTGTTCGTCCTAATGCATCTATTTCTGTCCGTTCCAGGGATACACTACCGCAAATCCTGCGCCTCATCCGGAGCATGTCTCATTGCTTCTTCCGGCTACCAGCAGTTCTGCACCGGCAAGCTCAATTCAGTGTGCATCACATGCTGTAACACGCCGCTGTGTAATGGGCCGCGTCAGAGGAAGCGGCCCCAACCCTCCGCAGCCATCGCTCCGACCGCGCTATGGCTCCCCGTGTTTTCCCTGCACATCCTCTTCATATCGTCCCTCAGCCTGTGCTGACACACCTGCATCTACGATTCCCAATGTTTATCTGCTGTCCTGACAGAAAACGTGACACGGAACTGTGTAAAAGATTAACAGCGCAGCCCAGAAATTGATATTCTATATTTAAAAGGAGTCGTTGTCCATCAATCCACCATTTTTAGCTGCAGCTCTCCTTCGGGGATCAGGCGCCACATGGCCCCGGCGGTTCTGTCTACACATGGTGTCGTGAAGCTCACAACTCAAAGATGGAGTTGTGCAAGGTGAGGAGGAGGAGGAGGAGGTCCTTAGCTATTTATCAGATGACAGGTTTTACATCATTAGTTCCCTTTTTTTTCTTTTTTTTTTACGCCGCAAGGTCAAATAAGATCTATTGCAGCAGAGATGAACAAGTTCAGAATCATAATTCATCATTTCAAGCTGTAGGAAAAAAATCAGAAGAGATAACAGCATGATTTATTCTATTGGAAGAGAATCAACAATCTCCCAGTCTGCAGCATAGTCATGGCATCAGTATGTTATGATACACGCAGTCATATCAGAAAATTATTTTTCAGGAAATGAGAAGTCTGTCTCTTGACAAATTGGCATTTGATAAATGAGATCACATATAGTACCTGTGATCGAAGCACCCAAACCCTGTCACAGAACCAGCATAGTCTGCACCACATTCACATTGTAAGTTAGTAACATCCCGCGAAAGCCATGAAAATGTTCTGCTCTGTCACTTCACTTTACATTGCAAAAAATATTCTGCGCAAATACTGTGCATGGAGCTACAAGAGCATGCTGTAACTAATAAACCGTACTGAAACAACTTAATACATGTTGTGTGCATTGCTGCTTTATGAAATGACATGGTGGCGCAACAGGATTGAATATCTGTCAAGTGGAGTGGATGTTCGAGAGAGTGTCCAGAAGTACAGGAGTGGGAGTTTTCCATTCTGGAGAAAAAGACTTTTGTGGACAGAAAGAAAATGCAATATTACTTTTGACAGGAGGCAACGAGTCATTGTACAGAAGCATCATATCGTGGTGGATCCACACATCGTTGTGGCAGTTGCCTGTGACCTTTGACCTTAAATGGACTTATTGCTCTACATTTGCGCTGTTTGTAGCATCGCCGCTCGTTCCATGTGACATCCACTGCCCGTCGGTCCGCCCTGAGAGTGGATCCCTCACATGTGACTCTCCCCGATGTTTAGTAGATGTTTAGTAGTTTGTGTTTTTTCTGATAGTTTTTCTTGCTGAGGGTCTGAAGGCAGAGGATGTCACTCACTCACCCTGTGAGACAAATGGCTGTTTATGAATATGGGGTATGTGAAAACTATTTGATAGATTGATTGATTTGATTGGTCGTATTATAACATATAGTG
>JAFBJT010109307.1:0-20000 GCA_016785325.1 Chascanopsetta lugubris
GGGGGGGGGGGGGGGGGGGGGGGGACATGGAGGATGGGAATGAAGCAGAAAGTACAGAGATGGTTCTTCTTCTGTGATTCTAATGAGACGTCAGACACCTGTGTTGTTCAGGCTCCATGGTGGAGGGTGTGATGGGTCCCAGCTCTGTGTGTTCTGCACTCTCTGGCCCTCCCTGTTGGTGGGAGCACGTCAGTGGACCACACTTGTGTTTGTGTTTGTGAGATGCTGCCTCTGTTGTCCAGTTTGTTTACTCCTCCTAGTGGCTGCTCTTTGTATCACAGCTCCCGTCGACCCGTGAGGCTCTGCAGTTCACTGACATGCTGACCTTGTTCATATTTGCCCAAAGGATTGTGATTGAATGAGGTTATCATGTTGTTTGATTGTATTTCACTTATTACTGATCTGTGGATGAAGTGTGTGTGTGTATAGATCAGGGCGATATTCTAAATTCTTATATTTTCATAGTACTACCTACTACTAACTACCCATTTATTCAGCAGTCATGCACCTCATTTTACATTATTATTATTGTTATTGTTATTGTTATTGTTATTATTATTATTATTAGTAGTAGTAGTGTTATTATTATTGTTGGTGTTGTTTTTGGTGGACCTACAGGCCAAACAAGACACCAAACAATTCTTATTTTTTATAAGCATTGGTAGTGGTAGTAGTAGTAGTGGTAGTAGTGGTAGTAGTGGTAGTAGTGGTAGTAGTAGTGGTAGTAGTAGTAGTGGTAGTAGTGGTAGTAGTAGTGGTAGTAGTAGTAGTAGTGGTAGGAGTGGTGGTGGTGGTAGTAGTAGTGGTAGTAGTAGTAGTAGTGGTAGTAGTACACACACTAGAATGACAGATAGCTAACTCTGGTGCAACTGCTTTTAATTGTGGTGCTGTAAAA
Organism: Chascanopsetta lugubris; assembly: GCA_016785325.1. Lineage (NCBI taxonomy): Eukaryota > Metazoa > Chordata > Actinopteri > Pleuronectiformes > Bothidae > Chascanopsetta > Chascanopsetta lugubris. Next base: position 896 of record JAFBJT010109307.1, read on the forward strand.
CACACACACACACACACACACACACACACACACACACACACACATTACACTGATTTTTAATATATTTACAATAACCTGATTCATTCATGGCGGCTCTAACCTGTGGGCTACACTGTTGCTCAACAGGATGTTGAAAGGAAATTTGTTCAATACTTTAATAACATTGGGCCTGACCTCTTTGGGAGCAGTGGGGGCCTTGATTAGTTTTCTTTAATTATAGTCATTACAATCTGCAGGAGCACAGTGTTTCTATGATAAGTCGTCTCCTACAGGATACAGAGAAAAGTGCAGTAGTCATATTCAGTTTGTACGTGTCACTGTGGGAATCTGACGTGACATGAAACAAACAGGGACACAACATGGGACAGTGTAATAAGTATTTTATTGCATTTTATAATGCCATTGTCAATAATTAGTACAGATTACATGCAACTAGACCTACTGTACAGTTTTTTTATTGTCTGCATGGACAGACACAAGAAGATTCAGGTTACAAATACACAGATATATGTGTGTGTTTTTATACAGCATGAAGGAAAAGGGCAGTGACTGGCATTACATGGCTACCCGGGGCGGAGGGTCCCAGGGCTGGGCTCCACTGTCTGTCTGAAGCCGCTGCCCAGTCCCTGTCCCTGCCTCCTCCTCGGGCCACACTTTCAAATAACAAGAATTCGAACCAAAAGAATTTTTAAAAAAATTAAAATAAAATAAAACAAAAAAACAGCAACAACAACAAAGGATAAAGAGGTAAGCAGGTAAACTGAAACTAAAAAAAAAACAATACAGAGAGTCACTGCTGAAAATGTACACACATTCCTAAGGTTTAACCAGAGGAGAAATGAAGTGGTAGTTCCATGGGATTCTGGCTGTCTACGCGATAATACCATCAGGCAACGCTCCGCTTTGAGAGTCCCGTTCCTCTCATGCGACACCTCAGAACTGTCCAATCGCACCTCAGGATACCCCCCCACCCCACCCCAACCCCGCCCCGCATCCTGCCTGTCCACAGGAGCGCACGAATCCCATCCCACAACACCAACACGTGGAGAGATAACAGCCATCATCAGCAAAAGGTGGAATGGGAGAGTTTGGGAAGTAGCTGGGCGTTGGTTTGGTTCGGTCTGTGGCATTGGTTTGGTTAGAGTTTGGTAACAGTTCAGGGGGGTTTGGACTAAGCCGCGTTTGCTCGCAATGCCTTTGGTCGTCAGGGGATGAGCTGCATCTCTGCGTCGTTCCACATTTTGGTACTGTGACGTGTGCGTGAGGAGGACGAGTATCAAAAAGGATGCATCAGTTTACGGGAGGTTTGTGAGGCGGCCGCGGCCTCGTTTTTCACCTGCAGATGATTGACAGCTCTGCGGGGGTCAGAGTTCAGCACAGGAATGACGGGGGTCGGGGGTCAAAGGGAGAGGGTCACGGGGAAGCTGGGACATTATATTGGCACCTGAAAGGACCAACAACAGCAATACCTTTCTTAGAGCTCTGTGTCTTCTTAAAGCAAGAGGGGGAGGGGCTACATATTCTTATCGTTTTCCTCTTTCTCTTTTTCTTTTTGGAGGTTTTGGTCCTGTCTTTAGAGAAAAAGTCATTCTGAGGTATCATTACATAATGAAGTAACTTTAAAGTTTTGTTTTCCATTTTGTTTTTTTCTTTCCTTAAAAATGCATAAATGCAGTACAGAGACAAAAAAGTATCAAAATAGACCTAGCTAAGATAAATATACAAACAGGTGTTACCTAAACCACTGATCTAACTTTTAACCTTTTAATTTTTTTTTCGAGATAATACACTTAAAAAAATCAGCGTCCCAGACGTTTTATGGAGAACTGAAAACAAAAATGGAAATGAAAGAAAAACTATTTAAACCGAGATATCTGCAGCACTTAATATGATAAATACATATACTTCAGCATTAGCAGTACAGTATAGGAATCAGAGCTGAAAGCTTTACAATAGATAAACAGGTGCAGAGGAGAAAACAAACAAAAAAACAAAAACAAAACAAAACAAACCCCAAAAGAAAGGAAAACGAGACAGAATGCCCTGGAGAGATAAGTCGAGCACTAATATACAAGAATACATTGCGTTATGTTGAGCTGGAGAAATGAAACATGGCGACCTGTCAACAATCTTTTTTATAAAACAGCTTTGTTTACAGGTGAACCTTAAAGCACGAGTCAGAGATCGTCTATGTTCTGTATGCAGCAGTTCCTCTTTACTGGTGGTGATGAGATTCTTTAAGTGTGTGTTCTCAGCATCTCTGCAAGTGTTGAATGTGTGTGTGTGTGTGTGTTGGGGGGAGGGTGTCACTGCTGTCTATGTTTGGTCTTTGGATATCTGAATGGTCAGAGCCGCTGTTTGCACTAACCCATAGCCCTGCTTCTATTCTTCCCGTTATAAGTGTGTGTGTGTGTGTGTGTATGTGTATGTGTGTGTGTGTAAGAGATATATTCTGTCTATCATTACCACTGACAGCCAGCTCCCTGCATCGCCATTAACAAGCAGCTCCTCATTGGCCGCGATCATTAATACACACGCACACACACACACACACGTACACGCGGTTCAGTTCGGAGGCCGTTCACGTAGCTCGGTGCTAATCAGGCGCAGGTTTACACAGCGGATAGAAAACTTTTATATATAAGTAGCTAAGAGTGCTTCACAACACACTTTGAGACATAGAGAGTGCTTTAGATGTAGTTTAAAGGAGAGGTAGTCGTTTTTAAAATTCCATGGAAAAGTGAAACTTTCTTTTTTGGATGTTTTTGGGCTCAAGCGAATGTGTCGGGGAGTCCGGATCACCAAATAGCTTTTTTTTTTGTTTCGTTTTTTGTTTTTCTCTTGTCAGTCATACAGTAACACAATTTTGGCATTCGTTAAGATCATCAAAGGAAAGATAGAGAGGAAAACAAAAAGAAAGTAAAAATATAATTTAAGAGAGTTCAGTCTCCCATTGGCTATGTGTTGAACTGTTTCTCCAAAAAAGAGGTAGTGTTATTTTTGGTTTTTGAATTATTCTTTTTTTCCTGTCTGCCACTTTGTACTTTGTCGGAAATCAGTCTCTAATGTGAACGGAAAAAAGAAAGGTTCGTTTGTTAAATCATGGCAAAAGAGTGCAAGAGATAGTTTGACGGAAAGTATGAAAATATGAACTTTAGATCACATCACGTCCCTTGGTTGTTTTCCTCTTACATTGGTATATACTGTCATCAGTTTTCCCTCTTTGTTGTCATTCGATTTATTTTGTCAAGTTCTGCACTTCCTCCTCCTGTGAATACAGACTGAGGCCGTGTTTGTTTCCTCCGTAAAAAAATCAAAATAATCCCAATTTCTATTTATAACAGCACCAGAAAACAGCTCTTAAAGCCAAGTTTAACCTCTCTGTTTGTTTCATGTGCTGCAGTTTCAGCTCTGCTCACTCTGCATGTGGAACACAGTTCAGCCTGAGAGCAAGAGTTTCACGTCTAAGTGCTATTTTCTTTATTTTATCATTTTTCGAGGAACTGCACAAAGTTTGTTTATGTATTTTTTGGCCGCGAGTTATTCATAACCACTTATCATGTAAAAAGCTTTGATGTTCTCCAAAGTCTACTTTCATACACTTTGGTTTTTGGAATGGTCAACACTGTAAGTCATGTAAAATTCATGTGAATACAATAATAGGAATTCAAACTCCTGGTTTGTTGTCTTTTGGCCAGTTCTTTAAGAAGAAGAAGAAGAAAAAAAATAGAAATAAAAAGGAAAACTTAAACAAGGGCAAAATAAACTACAGGGTTTTTGGTTTTCTACATATTTCTTTGGTTACCTGTAACAAAAACAAAAACGGGAACAAGCAGAGAACAGATTCAAATAAAGGTTTAAAATTTTGGTATGGCACTGTAGAGAAACGTAATGTTTTTTTTTATGCGCACAGAAAACAAACATAAAAGAAAAAAACAATCTCACGTGCTATTCCTTTAACACAAAACTCACACAGTGAATTGCAGATAGCTTCTACACAGTAACTATTACAACCATAGAGCTTTGAGTCTGAAGCCGAGCAGAGTTGCCACATTTGGTGTCCCACAGAAAGAATTCCCCCTTTTGTTTCTTTAACAATTTGGACACAGTTCCAGGCGGAACCTTTGTGGGATGAGGTATTCTCTGACTGCAGTAATAATATATTTATATTTTAAAGCATCACTGATATTTCTCAACTAAATACACAACCCAAAACATGTGAATGAGAGAATTAACACAAACAAAATATTCAGCTGTTAAATAATCTGTCTGGATAATGAAAACTTTTAAGTGCTATTTCCAAATTTTTTTGTGTGTGTGCCTGCTACACTTGGGACAGAAAAGGGGGCGGGGCAAGAGTCTGGGGGGGGTGGGGGGGGTCACAAGTCGGGGACAATACTGCACTTTCTTCTCTGTCTTTCTCTCTTCTTTGCCAATACTCATTTGGAATGGTGTGAACAAGCAGAGTAAATCAAACAAATCACAATACAAAAAAAACAAAAACAGCATCCATAGAAAAAGGGTACGTCGAAACAGAACGCCACCATGGAAATATTGATCCTCAAAAAAAATGGTAATAACATTGTCAACATAACATCAAATAAAAAAGAAATGACAAAAGCTACCACACGTTGTTTTTCTCGTTATACTCCATAACAGTTGTCTTTTTTTTTTTCTCGTCACAATATTTCTGCGGATGCTTCCTCCCTCGGTTTCTATCGGCCTCCTCTCGCTCGTCAAATGTTCCCAGCTCGCGGCTGCGTCAGCACACGGAGGAGAGAAGGACGGCACCCAATGGTCCTATTCCTGCATTATTCTTTGACGGTGGGGGGTGGGGGGGGGGGGGGCTGCGGGGATGGGGATGGAGGGTGGAGGTGGGTCAGAAAAATGTTTTTTTGTTTTTTTTTCCTCACAGAGTTTCAAACATGTCCGTCACAAAGTGTCTTGCTGGGAGGGGGCGGGGCAGAAGCTGTGGGGGGTGGGGGTGGGGGACGCCTCCGTTTGTCTGGTCGAGGACCTGGAGACGGGAGACTGATCCGTGTTGGAGCACTGATGGAGGTAATCTTTCAAAGCACTCTTCCTTCCTCCCTTGCTTCCTTCCTCCCTCTCTTGAAGCCCAACAGTCAATCAAATCAAACCGAAAAGAAAAAGCTGAGTGATTGACTCAAAGGGGGGGGGGGGGGGTATACTGCACAGCCCCTGATGACTGCTCCAAATCTATATACACATGATTCTGTGTCTTTTGTTTTTCTCACACACACACACACACACACACACCTGCACACATCTTCTCCACTGACGATCAGAGATAAAAAAAAAGTTAAAAAAGGCCAGCTAGGCAGCCCGAGACCACAGAGAGAGAGGAGGGTGTATGCAGAGTGTGTCAACGCCTCTAGGGGTCTCTGCACGGAGGCTTGGGGGGATAGTGAAACATGGTGTGACAAGAATGAGTGTGTGTTTGTGTGTGTGTGTGTGTGTGTGTGCATTAAGTGGTGTAACACCTCTGAGCCAAGTGTTGGGGGGGGTAAGGAACACATGGAGGTAAAGCAGTGCTCCACAGTCTTCTCTTTTTGCGTTAACGGAGGTCGTCTAACCCTGTTTGGTGTTTCTCAGTATCGTCCTTGGTTGTTTGCATTTTCTTAAAAAAAAAGAAAGAAACACAATGAAAAAAAAAAAAACATTCTTTTTTTTTTTTCCTCTTCTCTCGTTTTCTCATAAGTGTACTGTCGCTCTCTTTTTCCTCTTCGCGCTGACGAGAGGGCTCAGGTCCCTCCGGTCCGTCCCGGGATCCGTCCTTACTCCAGATCCTCGGTGGGAAGATCCTCCTCCAGGTCGTCGCTGGTGAGCGGCAGGCTGTGTGTGACTCCGGCCAGCAGGGACACGGGCCGACAGTCCTCCTCCACCTCAGTGGGCTCCTCCTTCACGTGCACCGGGTGGCTGAGGGGGAGAGAGGGGGAGAGAGAGGGGGGGGGCACGGGGACGTCAGCAGGATTTAAAAATGCAAAACATGCTTCATGATGAGCAGAGAAACACAAGAAACAGTAGTTATATCATAGCAGAGCTTGACATAGTAAATGATTAAAATAGTAACCTCTGATAGCAGGGGCAAATATTTTGTTCAGAGTAAAAAAAACGGGTAATTTTTCAGATAAGAATACATCAAAGATAATGATAATAATAAAATGTTTTAAAAAAAGTGTATATTCATTGGACCCTCGCTGCACAACCGAGAAACTCTGCAACTTTTAACCTTTATGTACAGTTACTGTTAATGTATTCAGGTTAAAGCACCTTTGAGTGTGTTTTGTCTTCTTTCAAGTGTGTGTTTTTTGTAAGTGTGTGTGTGTGAGAGAGAGAGAGGTTCTAACTACCTGTACTGTTGAGGGCTGAGTGTGGGGCTGCAGCTGCCGTTGCTGTTGACCTGCTCCACAGTGGAACTGACATCGTCGTGGCCCACGTGCAGCATGTTGAGGCTGGCTGCAGACGGAGGGGTCACCAGGGGAGGGCTGTTTAACAGGGCCAGACTGCTCTCTGCCAGAGCCGCCTGCACACACACACACACACATTTAGATTAGAGTTACATTTGTTTTCTACCAACACGACATGTCAAATGAAATAAGTCGATGAATACATGCAATGTAAATGAATGAAATGCGATTAAAATGCATGATATCAACATAATCCGGTACAACTGACTCATTTGAAATCTAACCGATTCAAACAGAAATCATCTTAAAAGCACATTTCCCCCCCCACAATAAAACATACATCCCCCCCACGCATTGACGAGAGCTCTTCCTCAGGATTCAACTACCTTGCCAGTGAACTTGACAAACCACTAGGGGGCACTTATATACAGTCCTTTCCACATTAAGGCTCGCGCCACAGCGCTGAAGCTCCCCGAGTGTGTATGCTCACAAGATAGTTTTTGCCAGTGACAGTGCCATGTCTTCATGGCACACACAGAAACATAAACAACAACAACAACAACAACAACAGCAGAAGCAGCTTGTGACTGCCACTGCCCTACATTAGCCTGCCTTCACCTCTCACACAGGAAATCCAGCGAGGACAGAACCGAGCGGAGGTGAATTCTCATTGGCTCACAGAGCCAGTTTCTGGGACAGGCGATAATTTTATGCAGTAACCTTAATTGACAACTACTTGACGCTATAAATCATCTCAGTCGAGAAATTACATGCAAGTGTGGGTTTGGTGTGAGATGGGGCCGATTGTGTGTGTGTGTGTGTGTGTGTATGTGTGTGTGTGTGTGTGTGTGCGCACAGAGGTGGGGGGAGTGTAAGTGAGGTGGGAGGTGAGAGTGTGTGTTGGTGTGGGAGAAGGAGGTGGCATGAATGTCGTTAGGGAATCTGCTAATTATGAGAGGGAATTGATATTGGTGCCCTTGATTGTGATTGGCTGCTGTGTGTGTGTGTGTGTGCATGTGTGTGTGTGTATGTGTGCGTGCGTGCGTGTGTGTGTGCGTGTGTGCATGCGAATGAGGGAGGAAGTGCGGGAGAATGAGAGGGGCATTCCTTCTTACCTGGTAGCTGGCGTTTAAGGATCCAAAGCCCAGGCCTGAAATCATATTTTTCACCAGAGTGGGGCTTCTACACACACACACACACACACACACACACACACACACACACAAATGGATACACACAGGGGAGAGAGAGAGATGTGTGAGATTTGAAATTAATTGCACATGTAGAAAGATGTCACCTCAGCCAAAGCGCTCTGACAAACCTCGCAAATATGTTACAAGTAGAAACACACGCAGACTGTAAACAGATGCTAAAACACACACACAGTGTGTGATATCTGGTGCGCAGGTGTGTGTGCCTATGTGTGTATGTGTGTGTGTGTGCACATGAGTGTATGTGCGTAATTATCCCTGGTTTCTCTGGCGGTTGGAGTGAACATCTGTTTACACACTCTAACAAGGTTTTTTGCTCCCTTGCATCTCACACAGCTGCTTACTAATGGTGTCGACAAACAGGGAAACACACACACACACACACACTTACAGTTCATGCACGAGTCAGCGGTGCTCTTTTTTCAATGATTGCTGACTTGGCCTCTTGGTAATAATAGAGAAACCATTTAGGGCAATCATAGTGCCAGCATCTATCAGCTCACACTCACATCTTACGTGTGTACTACATGATGGTGAGTGTGTGTGTGCATGTGTGTGTGTGTGTGTATGTATTTGACTGCGTATGTGAGTGTGTGTGTATATGTGTGTGTGTGTGTGTTCTTACCCGGTCATCTTTGGTGGTCTCCTCTTTTGGTATTCGACTTCATCCACAGTCCACACGGCCCCCTTCACGTTCTCAACACGAACAAAACACTTGTGCAGACTCAGGTTGTGACGCACAGCATTCTGGGAAAAAAGAGACAGAGAGAGAGAGAGACACCAAAACAATTAACAATGAGTGTTTTTTCTGTTTTGTTCTTCCCTGGAAAAAGATCCTGAGTATTGATGTTGGAATGAGAGGAATAAAGAGTTTGAATGTTTGATTGACTGCAGATCCAAATGAAACCTGGATCGAGTCAATCTGACGATGGACTGTTGGGCCTTGACCGTTCGAATTTCAGCTTTACATTTGATCTTTTTGTGTTGTGAAATCTTTCCTTTGACCATTTATGGATGCGTCTGTATTTTCTTAAAGATACAGTGTGTAGGACTTCGTGGTGAAGTTGTGTGTTGCACCTTAATATCCCTCACCTCACTCTTCAGGACTCTATGGACTCAGCTGGTTTTCATTTCGTCTATTCTGGGACTTTAACAACCTCCACAGAGGCCCAACCTCAGATGTGTAAATAAAGGGCTCAATGTAAGAAAATGTTTATTTGAAAACAACAGTTCATACATTCAGGTGAATACACACACATACGCGTGAGTGTAATTCTTTCATATTCCGTGGACACCGACAGAAATGAGAGTTATCTTACGGACTGAACCTTTACATTTGGAGGAAACGTGTCAGCCTTTTCCCTTTTGGGGCTTTAAGTGGAAACTGTAGAAAACTATTATGAACTTGACACATTTCCTTAAATCATCAATATTCCCCCATGTTGCCTGATAACCTCAGAAATCCTTTGACTTGTAGGAATAAAGGAAAGATCTGAAGGCTCGGTGATATTCTGTCATTTCTACACATGAACTTACAACAGCGGGTGAAAGTGTATTTTTCCGCCTTTAATACAGGCGCTTGTTACCTTGCTGGAGGTAAGAACACTCAGTCTGAGCTCAGTACAAACAATGCTCCTCCGCTCTTTGTGAGGAGACTTTTTACAAAGTGTCACCTGAGAATAATGCTCCTTTTTTCAAATCCATCACCTCTTATTAACACACACACGCACGCACGCACGCACACACACACGCACACACACACACACACTCCGTACAGTGCTAATGCAAGGCAGCAATTCTCTGGCAGCGGTATTTTATCGCGGAAAACGTATCATCAGTCATCATCAGCGCGCACACACACACACACACACACACACACACACACACTGAGAGACGCAGGCACTCAGACAGGAAAGCAGGCAGGCACACCGCTATCTTTGTCTCACCCCCCCAGGGACAGGCCTCCCTTTTCATCTGCTATTTGTAGTTTGTTCATGCCCAATTTCATTACCAATTTTAATTCGTCTATAATTAAATCCTGCATATTCTCTCTGACACGCTGTTCTAAGCCGAGAGGGAGGGACAGGCCAGGCATGCATCACTCCTCGCCATAATTACACACACACACATACACACACACGCACACACACACACGTAATTACACAAGCCATAATCAGCAGAAGAACCCTTTCTCCCCCGCATCCCCTCAACCCCCCGAGCTGTGATGCTAAGTTTTGTAAATGAGTCTGACCCCAATCTCTGCCCGCCACCCTGACAGTGCAAACACACACACACACACACACACACATTCGCGCCAGACACCAGTGCTATTTGCATTCGTCTCCGTGATGAAAGCCTAATTCTCCCAGTTAAAACATTAGCAGTCATTTACAGTGGGTCGCAGCAGCACATGTGTCACTCAGCTCCGCCGCCTCCAGCTGGGAACAGAGGCGGGTATAGATCTTATTTGGGGCTGTGTACAGTACATGGTGCTATTTCGGCCTGTTGCATGATGGGATGCGCTCCTGGCATGTGACGCCGAACAGGATTGTGTGTTTGCCGATAAAGTGATAAACAAAAGAATGAACGAACGAGCCCGAGACGTGCCATCGTGTGGCAGCTGAGAGGACTGATGAGTTTAGATTTGTTTTGTGCGGTGAAATAGCACCACACACCTTTTAGGGAGTGAATTGATTTTTCAATATCATCTTGACGAGCATGTCGCGAGAACTCAATTCAGAAATGATGTGTAACTACTTTATTAATACCATTATATGTATCAAACTTTGAAGTACTTCTATTGGTGCAATCAGTCGATCAAAAAAAAACCAGGGTGGCCTTCGAAGAGAGAACCTGCCCCTGATGTAAATGCAATTTCTTTTTTCAATTAGTTGTGAAAATTATTTTATACAATACGGTGAATATGTACACATGAAATCATCCGTATTATTATCTATTATTTCTGCCAATAGAGAAATAGTTTCACCTTGTTCTTACACATTGGACCTTTAACTTGTGAGTATGCTCTCACACATTCGTAAGTAAATAGATCATACTCCGTTTGGGGTTTTATTTTGTATGACTTTATAAAAATATATTATGTGATTGTAGTTTTGTTCGTCAGTGGTAACCGGAGCTGTGAAGTACATGAACCTGTGTGATGCTGTGCGTGAATGACAAGTCAAAGTAAAGCCACTTAGGATGTTTAATTCAATCCAATTCAATTTTCATTTGTATTTAATCTCATTATGTTACTCATAGTCATGTTATTATTGTATATTTCACTTTTTCACAGGGTATTAATTTATCCCTCAAGTGCATCTAGAACGAGGAGAGAGGGAGAGAGAGAGAGAGAGAGAGAGTGAAACCTCATCACGCAGCACCTTGAAATAACACTCCAAGCGCATCTCTCCTCCTCTTCTCTGTCACCCCCCTCTTTCTTTTCCTCCCGCTCTCTCTCTCTCTCCCTCTCGCCTCTTTTTCATTCTCCTTCCCTCCGTTTCACTGATCAATGACTTCCACTCTGTGACACCGCTGCTCTCCTCATGAAATATAAGAGCTTATTAAGGCTCTATTTGACTGGCCGGGCCTCTGTATAAATACACGAGGCCTTGGCCAGGCTCTATTTAAAGGTTTGGCCGAGGCCGACGGCGCAGGAAGCAGACGCCAGGCATTAATAGTTAAAATTCATAAAAGTCAGATGAGGGGGTATAGATAGTCCTGGCTGCCCCCGTCTGTTAACCCCCTCCACCTCCGTACCACCGTCCGGTCACCCCCCCCCTCTCTCCTGGTTTAAGGCGCTATCCTCACCCCTCCTCCCACCTGCCCGCGCTCTCTCTCTCTCTCTCTCTCGCTCTCTCTCGCTCTCTGGAGGAGCTGACACTCAAATTAGTGCAAGGTTCCTTCAGAAATGGGTCAGCACCTACGACAGCCGGCAGAGTCTGTGCGGGCACCATCTTTGTATGTGCATTTTTCTATAATGAGGCTTTACCGACCCTACAGGGACGAGCGGAGCCCACTTCCCCCTGAGCCGTGACAGAGGCCAGAGAACTGTTCATGGCTGAGAGCGAGAGAGCGAGAGAGAGGATGAGGGATGAAGGGAGGAAGATGAAGAAGAGAGAGACAAACGTAGGGAATCGTCTCATAAAGAACAGAAACGCACATTAACTGTCATATCAGTCATAAGCTTCTGCTGAGTCCAAGAGTTAAAGACTGAGGAGGAGGAGAAGCTGTGTTCTTGAATCACTGTACGTTCATTTGGTCCAACGCGTTTTTCTACATGTGACGTCACTCGGCCGAGTCCAAACTCTGCAGACTTCGTTTTCTCTCTCTCGTTGTGGAGGAGCACATCTCAGCCGCCATCTACCTCCGGTTCGGACTCGGGCTGATTGAGTCTGAACCGCAGAGCAAACCTTCATTTTCTAAATACGCTGCCGTTCATTTTCACTGTGGTGTCGAGCCTGTTGATACGTCTGGTTTCTATCTTCACATCAGATTATCCTCACATTTACAGAATCACGTTACTTAGCATAAACTCAACTTGAGGTGTTTACATTAAAGGTGAGAAGAGAAAAAAAATCTGAGGGCTGAATAAAAATTGGGGTTAAAAAAAGATTGATGGAATCCAGATTTGTTCGAAATAAAGAGAAATATCCATACACATATTTTCCATATCTCATTAAGATAAGATGACGATAAGATCATTTTTTCTATGTTGTGCAGATTCTTGAAATGAGACATTTGAGTATAAAAAGGAAAATCACCTAAAACATTACAATAAGAATATATAATGAAGTGAATAACATTAAAGATTCTTACTATAATATTAGTCTTTTTTTTAATGAATGTGCAATACAATAATAGATGGAGTGTGATTAGGCACATTGTGTCTTTGACTGTGGGCGGGTGCAGGGATGTGGTTGTGCTGCAGAGCCTGTGGCTTGATGAGTGGATAGAGCAGAGACAGGTGGGATGATTCATCATGGCCTCCCTCTAACCCCCCTGATTGTTTTAATGCCATTTCAAAGATGGAGGTGGAGGTGAGTGAGTGTATGTGCCCCACACGGCCTCTTACCTTCCATGTGGCTGTGTTTCTCCTGAAGTAGGCAAACTTCCGTGTAAACCAGTTGTAGATTTCATTGAGGGTCAGCTGTCTGTCGGGGGACTCCAGAATGGCCTGAGGACAGGAAGAGAGAGAGAGAGAGAATGAAGAGGAGATCCAGGGTGGAGGCGGGAGAGAGGTGGTGCAGATGGAGGGAGACTCACATGACGTATAAGCGAGGCGTAGGTAAAGGGAGGCCTGACATCAGCGTTCTTGTAGAACTCACAGTTCTGAGCCAGCTCTGAAAAGAACAGGCAGGACGGTTACACATCGGCTTTGGACGGAGAGGCCAGAGAAACACAGGATATTTAAATGTAGATAACAAATTCGTAATCAATTAATTTGCGGGTGATGTGGGTCAAAATGTTAAAACTGTGTATTGAGACGGTTGACATTCACACTTTTACTGCAGTGACTATGAATGAATAGGTTTTTGTTCTATGCTCCATATTTAAGGATATACTGCCTGGATACTTGACATTAAAAGTCAAGCGACGGTATCTGAATGATGGCTGAACCGAAACAGACAGTAATTATAGTGGAAAAAGGAGAACAACATAAAAAATGCATTGATGCAGAATTTTAAAAAAAAGTAATTCGAGCCTATCACAGATGAGTTAATCAATGATTAGATAACACATGAAAATGACTTGAATAGAAAGGTGCTGGCGACAGTTTGTACCTGAGGCGATGGGGGTGCAATACTTGTCGGAGTTGCGTCGACGTATGGGCCCGACACCGTGCGAGTGGGAGTGGGAGTGTGTATGCAGGCTGGAGGAGCTGATGACCGAGGGTCCCTGGCGCAGTGGGGTGATGGGGGTGGCGGCCGAGGTGGGGGGGTGGGGGAGGCCCTCTGGGTAGGCATCGCTGTCCCGCTTCAACAGAGAGCCGCTGGAAGCCAGGTTCAGCTGGAGAGAGGAGACCGGAGAGACAATGAAGGGGCTGACTCAGCAGGTGCATCCGCCAGGACAATGTGAAATAGCTTTTAAATGTAATGAGATAAAATAATAATCGCAAGGGAATTCGCTTCATTAACGTGACATGATTTTATTTATTTTTGATTTATATATTTAAAATCAGTTGTCTGAAGTGTGTATCAATTGACCTTAAAGGTGCAGTGTGTAAGAGTTTGGTCATTTTTGTCACTTCTAGAAATATCACAAAATATTTACACAGATATTTCCATGAATTTATAAACACGTGATTGTTTCATTATTTTTTCCATTAACCTAAAATGAGCCCATTTATGTATATTTACAGGATGCCGCCATGTTTTTACAGTAGCCCAGAGTGGACACACTAAACATCAGAAGGTTGAGGGTGAGGTGATGGATACAACATGCAACTTCCCCTCTAGAGGTCACCAAATCTTACACACTGCACCAATAAGGTAGCTGAAATCAAGAGGAGAGAAGTGACTTTTATGTCTCGTACAATTGAATATGAAACATAATAAAAAAGTGACAAAAGTGTGAAGAGTGGTTTGATATTGGAGACGTCGATTCGATTTGATCAACATGTGATTCCCTCACGTTTACTTTAAAACCTTCACCATCGTCTTCATGCTGCTGTTTACAAAGGTGGCGCCATGTCAATACGGTCAGGTGACACCAGAGCACTAGATCAGACTTCATGTCATCAGCTGCATCTATTAGCTGTGTTCGAATATTGAGAAATATTTATGGGATAGGAGAAGCCGGGGCACAGAGGTGGATGACAAAGCCCTTTCATTTGATGTCATGTGACTGACAGCAATGCTGAGGCCTCATCCAGGAAGTGAAGGACAACATGAAATAGTGTGAATGAGTGTCCTCACCAGCTCCCAGAGTCACACCCACATCCTGGTGCAGAACCACACACCCACTGAACATGAACATATACTTATATACACAGAGCTGGCTGCAATTAACCCTGAACCACACGACAGCATGTTTGTAAGACGGGAACACACACATACACACACACACACACAAACACATACACAAACACAAGCACTCTGGGATGGCAAAGTCTTCATGGACTAATACAGCCCAATTAGGCAGAGCCTCACACCCGCACGGGCGCGCGCGCACGCACACACACACACACACACACAGACCAACACACACACATTCACACAAAACCAGTGCGCCCAGTCTCTCTGGGACAGCCGTTGTAGGGATGCTAGTTTAGGACTAATTAAAGCCACTGTATGCACGTGTGTGTGTGTGTGTGTGTGTGTGTGTGTGTGTGTGTGTGTATGTGTGTGTGTTGTCTTTATGTACGTAAAATGTGTGAATTGCCTCTCTCTCTCTTTACTCTGCCCCCATCTCCATACCATTTAAGCTGACTGGAGGGGGCGGGGCTGTTTAACAGGTACTTCATTAACGCCGCAACCCTGCCACATCACCACGGCAACAGTCGAACCCTGTTAATTGAGGCCAAGCTTTGTTTCCATTCCTGACGCCCCTCCCCTGCCCCTCCTCCTCCAATCCCTGACCCCAAGGCTTGTCTCCAGTGGTGACAGAACACGCCTCTTCCTGATTTCCCATTAGATGTTAATGGCAGCTGATCCCCCTGTGATCAACACATCATCCACACACACACACACACACACACACACAAGCTTTGCCACTCGGCTGCACCCATTTATATCTCCTCAAATTAAGACACTCCACCTCTAATTGACAATTAATTTCAACATCTTCATATTTTAATAAGACTCCTCGTCAATCTGAATAATGAAATATTCATTAGATACCTAATAACAACTTTGTCGAGCTGTGTGGACACACATGCACACACGCACACACGCACACACACGTCACATCCCACCCCTTTCCCTCCTGTCGGCGCACAGTGAAAATGTTTTGAGATATGGCTCCAGCTGCTTTCTCCGAAAAAGAACGGGCTGAATCAAACACAAATCTGGGCTTCAACACGAAATGTGAATGGCTGGAATTTATGACCGAGGCACAAAGCACAACTGGATCTGGGGAAATTCAAGACTGAAAGAGGACACGGGGAAGGAGACGAGGAGGAGAGCGAATAAAAGAAAAGCCATCCTTGATAACATGTTAACCCTCACTGGTCAGTAGAGGGCGCAAATATCAAGCTAGAGAGGAACGCTACACCCCTGGACGCCGAGCGAGAGGAGAAAGTGATGGAAGAGGAGTTTGTGTGTGAATGAGACGTAACTGTGTCGATGTGGTGACATGTGAATGTGCCAGGTGGGCTCCGCTGTGTTGTGGTGTACTCACAGGCTGGTTAAAGGGCTTTGGCTCTGAGGGGCGCATGTGCAGGTGGGTCATCATGGCCTGGAGTCGCTCGCTCTCCTTCGCCAGCTGTGAAACACACGGGGACGTTATCTCCATGAAAAGAAAGAGACTTCATTTTCCTCTGTGGTATTGACACAGAATTACAATTACAATTACACCTCGGGCACAGAGATGGATGTGAGTGTTAGCAGCCTCCGCTCCTGCAGCTCAGATACACACACACACACACACACACAGTCAGACACGCTCTCATCCCCGTTTGTTAACTGCTGTCTAATTTCTCCTTCCGCTGCCTGTGGAAACACTGCATCCTGTGAGTGTTGGTAAATGAAGCACACATAGCAACAGCTGCCAAAAACATGGGATCAACAGTTCATATTAAAGGTGCAGTGTGTAAGATTTGGGGAACATCTAGTGGTGAAGTTGCATGTTGTGTCCATCACCTCACCCTCACCCTTCTGAGCCTGTAGGAGAACCTGTGGTCGTCTTCAGTTGTCACTCAAACTCAAAAAATGTTTAGAATGTCCACTCTGTAAAAACATGGCGGCCTCTATAGAGAGGACCCGCTCCTCATGTAAATATACATCAAAGGGCTCATTAAAGGGTGATAGAACAAATCATTCATTTAGTTGATTACAAATGAATGAAAATCTCATTATGAAATTGTTCTGTAATATTTTGACAAGAGACAAAAATGACCGAAATCGTACACACTGCACCTTTACCGTAGACAGACACACACACACACACAGACACACACACACACACACACACACACTGCAGTAAGATTTGGCAATGTGATAACATGTGAAAGTAAAAATAAAAGTACTTGTGCTACTGTTGTGTGTGTGTGTGTGTGTATGTGTGTGTTTGTGTGTGTGTGATATTAGGGCAGTGTAATATTATAAGGACAGGTTCTGATGATGTCATCATTTAACCTAAAAACAAGTTCAGATTAAGCCTAAATTGAAGTTAGGTTTACACAAGTGTTTACTACGCTTTGAATACAACTCCGGGAAATCAGTGTAAATCAGCGCAGTGTCGCTTGAAGTCTCGGAGACACGGCTTGTTTGTGTGTGTGTGTGTGTGTGTGTGTGTGTGTGTTAATGTGTGTGTGCGCTGCTGAGGGATGAAGTGACATGTTCGAGGGAGGGACGTCCGTCCTGATGTGATGTGACACCAGCTGCCTCTCTGTCACTTTGTGTTCCCTGGTGGTGGCTTGAGGGGCTCAGCTAAACGCTGTTTACTACCACCACCGCCAAACACAACCCTAACCCTAATTCTGGGCCGCCGCCCACTCCACCCCCCCCCCTCCTCCTACCCCACCCACACCGCACTGTGACATGAAAGGATTATTCAGAACTGTTCTCTGACATGACGAAGCGCAGAGGGAGAGGATTTGTGTTTCCACTTTGTTTGGAACTTTCTGACGTGAGGCTATTTTCTCAATTTTTTTGTATTTGTGTTGAGATGGTTCGAGAGCTTTGGGTGCATGAACCACTTTAAGAACAAGAGGGGCCATGCAGCCTGGTCCTCCACTCTCCCTCTCCTCCTCTTCCTCCCTCTCTCTCTCTCTCTCTCCCCTTGCTCTCTTTCGCTGGTGACCGGAGCAGCTTTATAATTGGAGCAGCGATGGCAGCTTCCCTGCCGACTGCTCCTTTTAAATTACAAGCTCCACTGCTCTCCATAAACTCTGCCCTGCCTCAGACAAGTTGCTGCCATTGACTGGCTGGAACAGTCTCCGGGACCCATTTGTTTGTGAGCGGGTGAAACAAAAAAAGGACAAAGTGTTGTGTACTGTATGTCTCACCTGGATCTCCAACTGCTGAACCACCTGCATCTGGACTCGGCACTGAGCAGTGCTGCGGTCATCCAGGGCGTGCTCATTGTTCAAGTGCCTGGGGGGGAGAGAGAGAGAGAGAGAGAGAGAGAGAGAGAGAGAGAGAGAGAGAGAGAGAGAGAGAGAGAGGGGGAGGGAGGGAGGGAGACATTCAATCATTTGTGATATACAAGCAGAAAAGAAGGTGACGATGAAAGTGCTGCTCGTCCGGTTACACTCGTGTCAACATGCTGGATGATGAAGTAACAAGACTCGGCCCTTCGACTTTTATACAAACGCAGCTACGAGCCGTTTCGGTAACACATAAATAAATCATAATCTTGGAGGTTTATTTTGTCTGGTGAGCGACACGGCAGCTGTGTTGTGTGTGTGTGTGTGTGTGTGTGTGTGTGTGTGTGTGTGTGTGTGTGTGTGTATACTCCACTGGTGCTCAGCGAGGCATGATCCAAGACAACCACCTGGATATGAGCTCATGTGTTATCACACAAAAGCCTTATCTTAAGACTTTCTGTTCGCT
Organism: Chascanopsetta lugubris; assembly: GCA_016785325.1. Lineage (NCBI taxonomy): Eukaryota > Metazoa > Chordata > Actinopteri > Pleuronectiformes > Bothidae > Chascanopsetta > Chascanopsetta lugubris. The sequence continues at coordinate 19,250 of JAFBJT010109307.1, forward strand.
TAACTCCACTCCACTTATTAACACTGCTGCGCACGTGCACATGCACGTGCGCGTCAGTGTGTGTAAATGGTGGCGCTGTTTGTTCCTTCCATGTGGGAGGACCCGAGACCTTCTGATCTTTCCCACTGCACCCCTCCCTGTCTCCCTTCCTTCATCCCTTTCTCTCCCTTCTGTCATCACTGAGGTTATTCACAGGTTGCTGCCCCTAGTCCAGTGTCTGTGTGTGTGTGTGTGTGTGTGTGTGTGTGTGTGTGCACGTGCTCATATCATGTTGTGAGACAAATCAGTGTTCATTTATCCGCGTGTGTTTCCTTGCAAAGTTTCCTTGTAATCCGAGAAAACTGTCATAAATCCGACTTGTTTATTATGACAGAATGTATGTGTTTGTGTGTGAGTGCGACGTGTGTAAATGCGATTGAGTGTGTGTGTGTGTGTGAGAGTGTGTGTGTGTGTGTGTGTGTGTGTGTGTGTGTGTGTGTGTGTGTGTGTGTGTGTGTGTGTGTGTGTGTGTGTGTGTGTGTGTGCGTCTTTAAGAGAGTGGAAAGTTAGGCAATATCAGGCAAAGACTAGAAATGAAACAAAAACAATGATGTCATCGCACGGCTAATCCAGGCAGATAGACGGCTCAACACAAGTGCACGATAATAATAACAAAAACATGATCTCACCCCCTCACTCTCTCTCACTCTCTCTCACTCTCTTTGACTCTCTACCAGACTATCCCATCCCCCTCTTCCACTTCTGTCCATCC
>JAFBJT010109307.1:25000-27500 GCA_016785325.1 Chascanopsetta lugubris
AGGTATCAATATACTTGTTGCCTATTGCAGGCGCAGTGTTTTCTGATTTTCAGTCCATTTCTGTCACTTCGTTTTGAAGGACAAAGATTACACGACAATTAAACACTGACGTTTTCATGTACAATCACCTCAGTGTGTGACTTACTTTTACATTACCTTTAAATGATCAGGAGCGGGCCTCCCTTATGGGGGCCGCCATGTTTTTACAATAATAGGTGGACGAACTGAACATTTTTTAAGCTTTAATGACAGCTACCATAGGTTCTCCTGCATGCTCAAAAGGGAAGGGACACAACGTGCAACTTCACCTATAAATGTCACCAAATCTTACACACTGTACCTTTAAAGTTAAAGATGCTAATTCTGAAAAAAAAATAGCAAGAGCATGCTGCACACAACAGCCAAGATCTTCTGTGGCACAAATATGGGGAACATTTTGAAAAAGTACAACTAAGACATCTGACCTTTGGGGTCAGGGTTAGGGTCGGATTCGGACACTGTCATGGTTACTCATTAACCTGTTAACATCTGGCTGCTGTCTGAAGTTCAGCAGTCTCTTGTTGTGAAGACTCCAGCTGAGATCGAGCACAGATCAGATTCAGGGGACGAGCCCTCCGACCAATCATTTTGTTCAGTCCACCATAAATGATGAGTCATGTTTGTTACAGAACAAAGAGCCTTATTTTTTCACATGAATGTATCTGTTTATAACCATCAGTGCAGGAAGAGGATTTTATCTAATGTGAGTGTTTTAGATGCCAATTACATATTCCACTTTTAATGACAGCAAAGATAAGGAAAATATGGTTAATGAAGCAGTATCTCACACACACACACACACACACACAGACACAGACACAGACACACACAAACAGAGGCTGGCTGTAAATAAACAGATGTCCTGCAGGCCTGTAACTAACTGTTCCAAGCCACATGAAAAAAATAAAAAAATCTCAACCCCTTGGGAGAGTTTAAAGAAAAGCAGACAAGAGGTTAATTCATTCTTGTTATTTTTTATTATTATCTTTCCAGATATCCACCATTTCTCAGCTATTCTCTAATCTTTGCTACTGTCGACCGACACGGCCACAACTGTCACTACCACTATTTGTCCAAACAGGGTGGTTGCACACTTTGTGCTCCTTCCAGTCGCAGCTTTGTTATTTCTGCTCTAATTTCACAGCGAGAGCGACGCCGAAAATGCCACAGTCTACTCCGATGGATCTCGCCGTGCACGTACGAGTGTACGTGGTCCCACACACACACACACACACACACACACACACACACACACACACACACACACACACATCTGCACAGAGTCCTCACAGCAATCCAAATATTATGTCTGCTTTGTCTGCATTCTTCTGGGGTCCCGCCAAAACAAAAGCTCTCACTCTGGAGGAATGGGGTGGTGTGTGAGTGTGTGTGTGTGTGTGTGTGTGCACAGATCTGCGTGTGTGCGTGTGTGTGTGTGCGCGTGTTATCCAAGAAACTCGACCAGTCCGTGGACACGCCCAGAGAGAGTGAAAGTGCTAAGTAGTTATGGGATTGTGAGATAAAGTGTTTCCTCTTCTGGACTTATCAGTCTGGCTCATATCACGTGCATCCATTGAAAAAATGGCACGGAAAAATAAAGAAGTCTGGATTCTGGGGGAAAATCAGCAGTTTGCAGATAAGTGCAAAGCAAGCAGAGTGAATTAGCGGGGAGCTGAGAGTCGGACGGAAGATTTAGCACATTCAGGTGAAAATGTGCGCCCACTTTCCTGCAGCTGGTGTTGACAGATACAACACGTCTGAGAACATTAGCGTTTTGATTCCAACAGTTAGCGACTCACACATTTCAAATGTGCAGAGTCTCACGTGCACAAGTCTAATTAAAATCCAATGTTTGAAAAAAAGAAAACAAAAAAACCCCCAGCTGTAACAGCTTCTGAACTCTCGGATCTCCTCAGCTCGCTCTATTGCTTTAAAAACATCTATCCACTTAACTCTGTAAGAGACAGAAACCAAAAGCATACCAGGACCCCTCCTGTCATACAGCCCCCCACCCCCCCACCGCGCCGCCCACCTAACCCACCGGACACAACAGCCCCTCTGAGGTGGGGCCGCTTTGTGAGTTTGTGTGTGTGTGTGTGTGTGTGTGAGAGTCGGTGTGAGTGTTTATGCATGTGTGTTTGTGTGTTTGTGTGGCATGGCTGGGCAGAGGAATGCTCTGGCTCACGCCTGGCTGAGCCGTCACAATGGAGCGGCTCTATCACACTGCAGGGAAATTCCACTCTGATACGGAGGGGGGGGGGTGAGAGAGAAAGAGAAAGAGAGAGAGAGAGAGAGAAAGAGAGGGGGGGAGAGAGAGAGAGAGAGAGTATATACTAAAAGTGTCTGAAAAATGTTCACTACTGTTATTTAAACTTTTTTATTTTTTTATTTCTATGCATAAACAGAGAGAGAGAGAGAGAGAGAGGGAGAGAGAGAGAGAGAGAGAGAGATGGAAGGAAAC
>JAFBJT010109307.1:30000-47500 GCA_016785325.1 Chascanopsetta lugubris
CTCACGTCCATTTGAAACTATTTCCATTTTTTTAAGCCAAGGAGGAAAATGGAAATTTTTATTCAAATCTGTTCTCCTTAAGAAGTGAGCGAACTTCATCTGTAGAGTTTATGTGATAAGATCAAACGCAGAGAACAGACATTAATGGACTTTGAGATTATTCTGCCAATTCATTTTTTTTATCACCATCTTATTCTGCATTTCTACCTCAGCCTCCATTTTATAACCTCAATATGCTGAGTCTTCCTTGTGTTTGTTTGTTCACAGAATTATGCAAAAAATGTGTGCAGATCCAGATAGAAATCCAAACCTTTAAAGGTTCAGTGTGTAAGATTTACGCGAAATTACTTCATTGTTGTTTTCATTACAGCAGAATGAACCTTTATCTTTTACATCAGGAGGAGTTCCTCTCTATGAAGGCCTCCGTGTTTTTAAAGTAACCCAGAGTGGACTAACCTTTGACTTTTAATGAAAAGATATATGTTCTCCTACAGGCAGTAGTAGCATCAACCTGCACTACCCATCTTCACCACTAGATGGCACAGAATCCAACACACCGGGCTTTGAAATGTGTTTTCATTAGGGAACTCTGTGGCCTTGGCAGATGTCCTGCGTTGAGCGGATCAGTGTCCGTTGCATTGTAGTGACTCCAGTATAATGAGGAAACATACACAGCGCTCAGGCTTCGCCACGGGCCGCTGGTGCAGAGGTGGAGTTCAGTTCAGTGGAGGGAGGAGCCAAACCCTCATGTGATGCAGTAAATGCTTTATCATGATCCGAGTGTTTGAAATGAACTGAGCCTATTTTTCCTCCTCTCCTTCCAGACGTCTTATCCCCCTTTTCTACTTGTCTGTCCCTTTTTTTTATTTCTACCACTCCCCCATCTGTCTCTCATTCCCTCCTGAGATATGGCCATGGTTTTTTAAAACACACATTGTGCGCATGTGTGTGTGTGTGTGTGGGAGTGTGTGTGTGTGTGTGCGCGCGAGCGTGCACGCCTGTGCTCTGTTTACATTAGCTGTGGCTGAGTGGCCAAAGCTAGCGCAGTAACAGGCTGTCAATGTGATTTATGAGCACATCACACACTGTCTGAGCCTGCCAGTCACACAGATACACACACACACACACACACACACACACACACACTATAGATGGACACTGACAGACACACATACACATGCACACATCTCTTGTGATGGTCAGAGTCACTTCATTAAGCTGACTCCTGACCAGTCCCAAATGCACTGGCGACACACACACACACACACACAAACACTGAGTCAACACACACATACACACACACTCTTGCTATCAGTGCATCACTTCCATGCAGACAGGAAAACAGAGAGGAATTTCAGAAAAGAGGGAAAAGGGTAAGAAGTCACAGCCACTCATGCAAAGACTCAGAAACGCTGTAGGAGAGGTTCTTCACTTCCACTCTCGCTTCTTCGTCATCTGTCGACACCATCGCTCCTCCTCCATAAAGGTGGAGGAGACCATTTTTTTCCTTTGTTATATACTATGGCAGGCCTATTCAATTAGCGTCCCAGTGCCAACATTTGACTTTTAACAAGTTATGTTTACCTTTTTTATTTCCAAATATTGCCGCTAGTTCAGATTCTGTTCAGTTAAAGGTTCTCAAATCTTGAATGCACTTTTTTTTTGAAGTGCCTGTGTTGGACTTGACCAAATTCTAAAGGGAAAAATCAAATGAACAGGACGTTTATTTGTGCTGAAAATTTGGCAACTGCCTACTGGCTCTGATATTTGTGTGCTAAATCAGTTGGTTTGAAAAACCGCCATGACTAAATTCATAATTGAATAGCTCTGTGGTGCAGGATGAAAGGGGAGGATGGAGAGAGAGGACCACAGCCTCAGTGCTTGGTCCAACCATCTGAACTAAACAGCACACAAAACAACCTGATCCACGATGGATTAGTTTTTGGGGTTAGGTAACTGGATTATCTCAGCTACTTGTCAGCTTACAATCATCTGAAGCCCTGGACTAAAAGCTGTCCTGTGTGTGTGTGTGTGTGTGTGTGTCTGTACTGCTTATAACAGCACCTGAGATGTGAGGGTCGACTAAAGGGCTGTGATTGATGCCTCACTGCGACTGGAAAACACCCGACTGCTGGAAATGGCCTTAGTCATATCAGCTGCACGCAGCTCTGTGGGGAGGCATATTCCCCTGTGTGTGTGTGTGTGTGTGTGTGGGTGGGTGGGTGTGGGTGTGTGTGTGCGCAGTGAACCATTGCACATGAAGCCTCTCCCTCTCTGCATGTATGTGTAGCTGTGTGACCAGTGTTTGCACTTGTCTCGTTGTTACAGGACAACAAACCTGAAAACTGGGACAGTGGCAGAGAGAGAGAGAGAGAGAGAGAGAGAGAGAGAGAGAGAGAAATGGGGGGGGCGTTCAGACACCATCTCAACATGCAAGTCAACCACAACTGGTTTGCTGTGGTCACGGTCGAGTTGGTTGACCGCTGTCGGTGAGGGGGTTTGAGGGTGGTGGTGGGTGGGGTGGGGGGTGTCTACTGGGATGGATGGGGGGCATGAGGATGAAGGAGAGGGAGGACGAGGGGAAATCTAGGATGTGTCTCCTCATGCGTTCACCGGAATTGTCTCAGGAGGTCATTCGCATGTAAGTCTGTCTCCAGAGGGGTCGTATGTGTGTTCAGCAGTTTTTGGTGAATGAGCATTGGAACAGCGCACACGCATCCAAGCACGGGCGCGGGCGCGGGCGCGGGCACACACACACACACACACACACACACACACACACACACACACACACACAGCCTCACATACTCATACACACAGGTTATGACAGTAATCTTGTCTGATCGATTGAAATCCTCTTTGTTGTGCCACGTTGTGATCCTAGTTGATCCTCTGTTATCCTACTGTACCACAGCTGTGGTTAAAACCTGGTGTGTTCATGCATATTTGTGTGTGTGTGTGTGTGTGTGTTTGAGAGAGAGACAGCTAGAGCAAAGGAGGCTCCTGGTGCTAGCGGGGTTAATTGACAATTAAAAGAGTGGCAAACCCCTCCTACAGAGAGATCTCACCCCGGTTTACAGCTAAAGGAATGCAAATGAACACTGTGGACGGGGAGTCGGGCTCATTGTGCAGCTCTCACACAACAGTGATGTAGAGAGTGGGACAATGAAATGTGAAATTGTTTTTTTTTTCTTTCTTTTTCTTTTTAAGAAGCCGTAAATGTTGAAGTTACAGATCAAGTCATGCCATCTCCATTTTTGTTTACATTGTGAGAACATTATACAGCTCGTAAGTCATTTCCTACAGGGGCGATAAATGGAGAATAATGAAAATATCTCAGGGACCGACATTACAAGAATGTAAAATTAAGTGCAGATAAAAAAAAAATAGAAAAAAAAAAATGAGTCTATTATAGTAGCTATAATAAATTAAAAGGGGTTATTGAGGGATGGTTCCCTGTTTTCTTGACCTTTGATGGGCTGTAATGTGCATGTAGGAGGTGTACTAAGACCAGGGGGCGCTCTTTATTACAATATGCTTTTTTTCAGAGGCTTCATCTACAGTTTTCACTCCACTTCCAAGTTGAGGCTGACACCATCGTGGCATTCACAGTTCTCTGTTCCCTGATAGGTCAGAGGGCAGTCTGATGACACAGCATTTTCTTAAAGGTGCAGTGTGTAAGAGTTTATAATCACCTCAGTGTTCTCTCTCCTTAAATGAGCCCACTAATGTGTATTTACATGAGTAGCGGGTCCTCTCCATGGGGGCCACCATGTTTTTGCAGAAGCCCAGAGTGGACATAGTAACATTTAAAAAAAATGTTTCTTAACAACAACTGTAGTCTGCCAAAGGTTCTCCTGCAGGCTCAGAAAATTGAGGGTGATGAGATGAATGAACACTGCAACTTCACCTCTAGATGTCACCAAATCTTGCACCTTTAAATGTAGTTGAAACTCACACTGGCCCTGCAGGTCAAGCACAGCTCGGCAGGATGAGAGCAGAGACACAGAGTCTCCCACATCATATACATTGAATGTGTGACGTCATCCTTCTGCAGGCACCTAGGTCAAACACTTCCACTGCGTTTAAGGGCACTCGTGTACTTGGGGAAGGCACTCGAGCTGAGTGAGTGTGCGATAGTTCACCTCTTTTGCTGCTTGCTTCCCGGCCTGCTGCTGCTGCTGCTGCTGCTGCTGCTGCTGCTGCTGTTGCTGCTGCTGCTGCTGCTGAGTCAGGAGCTGGAGATGCAACTGCTCCTGCTGCTTTTTGTAATACTCCTGTAACTGGAGACATGGAGAGGTAGGGGGAGGGGGGGGCAGGGAGAGGAGGGGGGGAGAGAAACATGAGGAAACCAAGTCACTCTGTATCAACCTTAGTAATATTTCAATTCTACAACAGACACAAGAGCTTGAAAAGGAGTCTGCAGGAATGCATGCGATCCTTCATCTCCCGGTGAAGGCTGCGGTTTATTGTTGTGGCGGCGAGCGCGGTTTCCCGACAAAACCACGCGCAACAAGTAAACACGGGCCGTTACAAATGCCGCCGTGGACTATTACAGAGCTATTATGGTGTGTCAGGTTATAGCGCAGCGAGGTGATTACGTCTGTCAAAGCTGCGGCACCACGCTACCCACCGGATAAAACATAACCACCGGGGAGGGCCATCAAACTGCAGAGCAGAATTACACCTGCCTCATGACATTATAAAAGAGAGGCCAACATGACGAGAAAATATGGAGTGCTGGAGCACACACACACACACACACACACACACACACACACACACACACACACACACACACACACACACACACACACACACACACACACACACACACACGCACCTGCATGACTGAACAAGATGGCTGTGAGCCCACGGGGAGAAATGCACAGGGCTGTATTCCTCGGAGAATACTTTACAGTTCTTGATTCATTTACTGTACTGCTGTCACAAAACACCTGCTGGGACTCTGTGTGTGTGTGTGTGTGTGTGTGTGTGTGTGTGTGTGTGTGTGTGTGTGTGTGCGCGTCCCCACTGAATCTATAAATCTTAAATGGGATGTTACCGTACCATGTGCAGAGAAGAGCAGTAGCCGCAGGTAATGTATGGTTATTATATGTTCTATTCACAGTGTGTGTGTCCTTCGCCACAGTAACTGCCTGATGGACGATCCCGTCAGGCTTTTCTACTTGGCTGCAGTAAGAATGTAGACATCCACGAAAATGAACTTGAAATGCAAAATTAAAAGGTGCAGGATTTGGCACTGTGGTCTGGTTCATCGGTGGGAATATACAGAACACACACACACACGCACACACACACATACGCACACACACACACACAGTCACACGCAGAGTCTGAGCGGAGCTTGCCTGTTTTTGTTTGAGTTCATTAATTTATTCAGGAAGCTCCATTAAGATTATAATCTGGCTGACAGGAGAGCAAGGCAGACAGGAAAACTCACACTGACCACAGTGTGTGTGTGTGTGTGTGTGTGTGTGTGTGTGTGTGTGTAAGCGCTATCTACCGCTGCTGCTGCTGCTGCTGCTTATATCTGGGCTCGCACAGGTGTCTGTCCGCAGTTTGTCTTTGTTTCATGCTGCATCAAATGTTCAAAGAGGCTTTTCAGGGGGAAAATGACTTCACAGTGCAGCAGTTGCGTCGGTCTCTCATCCGTCTGACCCTCCGCTGCACAGCGCCGCCGCCCGCGCACACATCCTCAAACGTGTTCCCCCCTCACACACCGCTCCAACTCTTCACATTTTCACCTCCGATATCATCCCGCAATTTCACACAATTACCGCGCTGCCGCCGTGCCAAGACGTTCCCCCTCGTCTTTGATTTACTGAAAATGCAGGACTCATTCCTCCTCACTGCTCCTTCTCTTCCATCTGTCTTTACTTTCTTTTTATCGCTCCTTAGGCGGAGTTAATCTCTCTTTTCCGCGTCACTAGCCCTGATCGCCTTCTCATCACACAGACAAATGCGGGCGCGGGCACATGAACACACACACACACATACACACACACACACACACACACACACACACACACACACTTGGCTGGAGAGAGTGGGCGAGATGCGGGAATAATTAAGTGATAATTAAGGTCTTTTTAATGATTTGATTCAGTGGCTCTGTGCATTAAGAGCATGTGTAAGGGAAGCACTCACCTCTCCAGCCTATTACCATGACCTTGACTTTAGAGAACATGCCAACGAAAGAAAGAAAGAAAGGCGGAGCAGCTGTGGCATAAATAAAGGTTAGGGGGAGACTTAAGGTTAAAACATGTGTGCGCGCACACACACACACACACACACATACACTCAAAGTGGCTGCACAAACACGCAACGTTCTGTGCAGCACTGGGCCATAAAACCTTTCTTACACACTCTTACACAATGCTGTATTGCCATGGGGATATGAAATTTAATGCTCCAATGACTGATATGCTGGTTGATTGTTCTGTGTGTGTGAGGGTGTGTGTGTGTGTGTGTGAGGGTGTGTGTGTGGGTGTGGGTGTGTGTGTGGGTGTGGGTGTGTGGGTGTGTGTGACGCTCAGGGAAAAAGTGCCTGATTTGCAGATATACTCTAAGAGCAAGTCCATAGTGTGGTTAATTAAGTGGGAGAGCAATGTTAAACTCAGTGGTTTTAATAGCAGGGATGTTATGTGCATTAATGCATGTGTGTGTGAGTGTGTGTGTGTGCGCGCGCACGTGTGCGTGTGTGTGTGTGCATTATCGACGCCCCCTCCCTCATCTTTTCCCCTTGTTGCATGAAAAAGGAGCCGGCGAAGAGGTTCTCAAACGTCTTATTTCCTGAAAACCAGCAGATTTCACGTTTCCATTATGATACATGTTGTCAGATCCTCCCTCTGCAGCTTATACTCGCCTGAAGCCACGGCACCGTATTCAATCTATGCTTTGGTCTGGTCTTCGCTTGTGCATATGTATGTGCATGTGTGTGCGAATGTGCATGTGCATGTGCATGCGCCTTTATATAAGTGCTAACTCCCATGCTGCAATTGCCTTTCCAAGGTTTTTGTGAGCATTTCCTTTGTGCCGGTGCAAGGTCAAAGGTCGCTGAGGCTCAGCATTTGACAAATCTCTTGCAGGTAAAGTGAGTGTTTGTTGGTTTGTGTTGACATGGCAACACCTCTATCACCTGCTGGGCTTGAACACACACCCCTGAATCACTTGTGATTCATCGACGCAGATGCTAAATTTGTGAGCATGAGTGTGTGCGCAAGTGTACAAGTGCGTGCCTGCATGCAGACAGGAGCGTGCTCACTCTCTCCTAGCAACAATGCTAAATGGGAGGCACTCAGAATGACAATGTGTGTATGAGTGGCTTTGGGGATGTGCGTTTATCTTCAAAGATCAACGAAGCTCTGAATAAGATACAATCACGCCCAGTGTGTGTGTCAGCACCTACTAAAGGAGACGCATCCCAACATGCCGGCCTGGGACTAGGTCCAACAAAGAGTGTGGTAATGTGTGTGTGTGTGTGTGTCTATGTGTGTGTGTTCATGTGAAGCCTCTTTCAGGGTATAGCCAGGATTTCTGAATCCAGGTAAGCCTGGATTCAAAAGGCAATTAACACTTTTCTCATCGTGAGCGGTTTGACTCGCGATGGCTCTTTTAGTGTGTCACCGATGCATCAACGTGCCAGCGACACTGACAACACCAACACTGTGGAGCTCAGTGACGACACTGCAACAGTACAATGCCTCATGTGAATGTGGTTGTAGTTGGATCTTGTTCTGAACAACGAAACAGAAATATCTGGCCGATGATGTAAAAGCTCGTTTACATGCATTTACTGTACATTCAGAACCATTCCAGCATGCAGAAATCCATCGACGCTGATTTAAAGCTCCAAATGCATTGGTCCTTTGACCGAGGACCGAATCCAGACAAAACACATTGCAAAAAAAAAAGAAAAGAAATATATGTAAGCGAATGTAAGTGAGTTTTCTAACCAGTGGGAGTGGGTTGCATGTTACCTGCTGTAACATTAGAGCCTGTTGTTGCTGCAGCAGGGCCTGGAGCTGAGGGGGGGACAGGATCTGTTGCATCTGCTGAGGAGTGATCATCTGTGGACTCATCATGGCCATGGACACAGGCACCTGTGAGGACAACAGAAAAGTAGGACATCTGTCAACCGGTGGGCAAGGTTTTGCATGAAAAGGCTGCACACACACGTTCAGCGAGACCGCGCCTGCAACACTCTTCACTAGACAGTCTGAATGGAGCTCGCACAGCGAGCTGGCATGTGCAGGTAAAGCAAGAGCGAGGTGCAGGCGCTGTCTCCTGTTCTCTGTTTGTCACTCGCTGCCAAGAGGAGCTGTCAACATCAAACCAAGATAAACAGACTGACACGCATTGTTGACGACTTCCTGCACAGGCCTGGAATTGTGCGGCAAAAATGAGACAATTTCTGTGACAACAGGCAGAGATAAAAAAAAAAAAAAATACTGATACAAACACACACAACACACACACACACACACATACACAGACACACAGAGAGACACACACACACCCTTTACAAAATATAAAATCTTATCTGCTTCCATAAACACATGATTAAGACTGCGATTTTCTTTCCACACAGTCGAGCCTGGCTAAGAAGAAAGGAACAACAAAGTGGCTATCAGATGAGATAGACATCTCATCTGATATGGCTACTGGCAGGCAAAGGCAGGGAGAGAGAGAGAGAGAGCGAGAGAGCGCGCGCGCGAGAGAGAGAGAGCGGACCAGGAGAGAAGTGTGCAAGCGCTGTCAATGCACATGTATTGTACACAGAGATGGACAGAGATGCTAATCTGATGACAAACAAGAGTTAAGACGGATGTGGTGAAACAATATGAAAACCACGATCCTGCTGCCGCCAGAGGAACTGGATTTTTAAAGGTAATGAAGTATCTCAGGATTAGAAATGTACAACGTCAAGAAAAGACACGTTCAAAGTTAAACGCTGACCTCTGTGCAAAGCACCCTGAGCGTAAAGAGGTGATGGCTGATTGACTGCAGGTGTGTTATCACCTGTGAAACTGTATCTACATTCAAACTGTGCCTGTGTGTGTGTGTGTGTGTGTGTGTGTGTGTGTGTGTGTGTCGGGGTGGCTGTGGGGCATGCACAAGTGTGTTGCTCTTCAGAGCACTCTCAGCACCTGAGGGGAACAGGTGAGGAGGCTGATGGGAAGTGTGCAGAGGACAGAGTGAAGGCAGGGATCGGTTCACTCCGTGAGTCAACTAGAGTGATCAGAAAAACTATCCAACACACTCTTCACCACTGTGCAGTGAGCAACACTCATTTCTTCCACCTCCCATGCTGCTGCTGCTGCTGCTGCTGCTGCTGCCGCTGCCTCGGTTAAGCGGATTCGCGACCCGTGCAGGACAACAGAGAGTCACACCACCGCAACTCCCTTCTCCTCCTTTCATCTTTGTCCATCACTGGACTCTAATCGATCCATACATCCCTGACCTGACGCCCTTGAATCACGTGACATGTGACGGCCGATAACCTCAGATACCCCAGAGGAGTCTGCTCGACTGGGTTATGGGAAGTAGAAGTTGGGTGTGTAGACGAATGAGCAGTGGTGCATGTGAGTGTGTGTGTGTGTGTGTGTGTTGAGGTGAGAGAGTGAAAAGAAGAAGAAGAGAAGACAGTGCTGCGAGGAAGGGAGGGTGTGTGTTGTGGCAGCTGGTAAAGGAACAGGCAGAGGGGACAGAGAGGTGGAGTGAGGGGGGGGTTTGAGTCAGGTGGGGAGGGGTGGGTGAGGGGGTGGGGGTGATGGGTGCCGCTTGGCGTCATGCCAGCTTGCCCCCGCCGCAGGGCCTTGTCAGTCTAAGCTGCCAAATGAAAAGCTGTAATTAATTGCTCTTGTGCATCCCATTCTTCCTCCCTGACAACTCCTACATTCTATTTTATACACACCGCCATTGACATTTTCAAGTCGCAAGCGTAATAATTACTGGAGTTATAGCACCTTTCTGTGTGTCTCTGACGCCAGAGCTGCATGTGTGTGTGCGTGTGCGTGTGTGTGTGTGTGTGAGTGCTGATAGACTATGCTTTACCTATTTGGGGCCTGTATGTGCATATATGCCTGTGTTTAAGGCCAAGTGTGTGCGCACGTCTGTGTGTGTGTGTGTGTGTGTGTGTGTGTGTGTGTGTGTGTATAGCTGAATGTTGAGTAGTTAAGGTTTGACGCCATTAATTGCCCCTATAATCTAATATCACAAAGCCCGGTGATTATGGGGCATGCTTTGCCACCGCCATACGACACCGCTAGCCCGAGAGCGCCGCCACAAAACAAAAGCCGCGCCATTAGCGATTTGACGGGCCAGGACAAAAGCGCCGCACAATGCGGAATTATATTTTCATTCGGCTTTGTCTCTGCCGGTGAATGATTTCTCCCCTTTCATTGGACTGTGAATAGGGAGAGTCTGAAAAGTCGGGCGATTTGAAGTCAGCCATTTATTAAATGCATTTAATTTTTTTTTTCATCCCTCCCCGCTGTCGTCCCATTTTTTCATGTTGCATGTTAATTTAAAAGAGAGAGATGCGTGGCAGATTAGCGGGAGAGAGGTGAGGCTGGGGGGGGGGGGGGGGGGGGGGAAGAGAGAGGAGGAGAATAGGACGACACCATCCGCACAGTTGAAAGAAAAGAAAGGAATAATGGCTGAAAATAAAAAAGATGTGTGTGTGTGAGGATTGAGGCCTGGAGCCTGAGGCGACACAAAAATGGACACACACACACACACACACACACACACACACACACGTCCACATTCATATAACCCAGGCGCTGGGAATGACTGATGAATGTGAAAGCAGGACACTAATTATAGTAACATTTAAAAAACCCAAAGATGTCACTCCCATCATTTACATGCAAGAATCTGCCACATGTGCACGCACGGGCGGACGCATACGCTGCCGAGGGTATGGTGGCTGACAGAGGTCAACCCCTGCCATGGAGCGAGGGAGCCGGGAGGAGGAGGAGGAGGAGGAGGAGGAGGAGGAGGGGGAGGGAGCGAGCGGGGAGAAGAGGCGCGAGACAGCCCTGTCGTTTACAGAGAGTGGAGGAGTAATTAGAGGGGATGTTTGAAGAGGGAGTTTAACTGATTAACAAAAGAAGAGAGGGAGCGAGGGAGCACCCGAAAGATGGGAAGGAGGAGGAGAAGGGGAGAGAGGCACGGAGTCCCAGAGGAGAGAGGGGGATGAAGAAGAAGGGAGGGGATGTAACTTGCATTTCAATGAGGCTCCATCCCTCTCTCCTCTCCTCCCTTGATGACTGTTCGTCCTAACGAGGAGGAAAGCCCCGCTTTCCCATTTCAGATGAAACCTCAGAGAGAGGGAGCGGGAGATATTAAACCGCCGGCGTGCGGCCGGGGGGGTGGGGTGGGGTGGGGGGGGCATCGCTGCCGCTCACCTCCGTGTTTATACGGGCTGGGGACAGGCTGGTTAAATGACGACATCATCACTAATGCAGGGGTGAACTTTGGATTTCACACCTTCACCCTGCTTCTAATTGAGGGCCGAGGCGGAAAACGCGGGGCCAGAGAGCAGCGTCCTCCTCCTCCTCCACGTCTGCAGCGTGGAACATCAATCGTCATATTTTGAAATAAACAAAGATGCTTTCAAGACATTTTTTTTCTTTTGGGGTCTGACATCGTGACATTGATCCCCTCAAAATTGACCGCTAAGTATTCAGCACATGCTGCCTCCAAAAATGTGCAGGCAAAGCATGCCTGTGTGTGTGTGTGTGTGTGTGTGTGTGTGTGTGTGCGTGTGCGCGTGCACATGGGTGTGTGTGTGTGTGTGTGTGTGTGTGTGTCACAATGCCAGTGTGTGAGTTAGAGAAGAAAGGAGGCTATAATCAGAATCTAAACAGGCTCTCAGTCTAAATGATGCGGGCCCTGCCTCCGGGTCTATGGGGACACGCAGGAGAGAGGGATAATTGAAAAAATGACAAGGGGAAAGCAGGAGGGGAGAGAGAGAGAGAGAGAGAGAGAGAGAGAGAGAGAGAGAGGGGCTGACACCAACCTCCCCCTCCACCCCCCATCCCTCCTGGTAGGAGCAAACCACAGTGCTGTTTATCCTTGTCACTGAGCATTACCACCTCACACTGGAAGGGACGCCTCCCTCTCTGTCTCACTCTGTCTCACACACACACACACACACACACAAACGTGCCTAAAACCCGTCTCTGTCTGAAAGATCAATCATATTTTTATTCTTGTTATCAGTCTATCTTTACAGTATTATAGTACAGTTTTCTGAAAACTGCTCTGATTGGACGACGGCTGAACATGGAATGTGCATGTTTACACACACGACAACAGTTTCGGCTAAAATACACTCAGCGCGGTGTCACTCCTCGTGCACGGGGAATTCTCCACTCTGCGTTTGTTTATTCACCAGCTATCGTCGCCATCTCTTCCTGGTTTGGTCCCTGCAGGTAAACGACCTGTCTGCCCTCATGGTGCCAGCCAATGAGAGGGACGGCATTCGACGAGGAGGTGGCGCCACAGAGGGAGGTACAGGAATGAGGCGAAAAAAAAAAGAGAGAGAAACAGAAGGAGTTGCCCACTGTGCTGAGCGTTGTTTGGAGCTCAGGGCCGGGCCTCCAAGTAAAAAGGGCCCCATTGTGTGCAGTGAGTACCCCTCCTTTAGCTAATCTGCTGCAGGGCCAGGGGCCAGATTGCTGAGCCAGGGTGGGGTCGGGGAGGTGCAGGGGCATCATACCACCTCAAACCTTTTTGCTGAGTAATGTTTCGCTCCCTGGAAGAGAGGATAGGTGAGTACGAGCTGGATCTCCCTTCAGCTTGTGTGTGGGTTTGAATCCATTTGTGACTATAGGTAATTCTACACCATGGCCGCAAGAATAACAAATATAGAATTCAGTTTTTCTTCCAAGACATAAAATTATGCATATAAAGATTTTGTAGGTTAATACCAGTTTAAACCATGGTTGGCCACACGTGGTGATTTTTCACAGGACAGATAAACGTTTTGAGATTTGAAGACAGTGGTCTGATTTGAGGAAACTGGCTCTTGTGAACAATAAACTGGGGTCTCTACCACCCATACAGGGGATTGCACAAGTACACACACTCTCACACACACACACACACACACACACACGCACACATACATGTATAAAACTCCCTGACAGGGGCCAGACAAATGAAAAAAGACAAGAAAAAAAAAAAACTTCAGAGGACAGTGAAAGACCAGCAAGTTCAAGTGGAAAAATCCTCCTCCTCCTCCCCCTTTTCCTCCATCCCTCTCTCCTTTCTGCTCCCCCCTCATCCGCCGCCTCCCTCCATCTAACGCCCCAATGCCTCAGAATAAAAATGACAACGCACTTCCAGAAACACACACACACACACACACACACATACACACACACTCGGGGCACTTCATTGGGACGTGTGAAAGGCTGTTATCGACCATATTTCATTACTGATTTCACTCATGTTTCAAATCACAAAATAAGAGTTTCACGCTTCAGTGGCCAAGACCCAAACCTTTCCTCTCCATCCTTCCCCTCTGCCTGTCCACTCCTCTGCCCAGAGCCAAACCCATTCCACTGGCTGCTCAACCTCCTCCTCCTCCTATATACACCCTTCACAAACTGTCAGGACTCCATATCACCCCCCTCACACACACACACACACACACACACACACACACACACACACACACAGCCCCAATTCCCTCCGCATCAAATAAGAGAAACTGCCAACTAAGCACTTCCATTGAGTGGACAAAAGAAGGTGCTTTGGGGAAAACACTTTGAAAAGCAATAAATGGGAAGAAGAGAAGGAGCCGCTTCATAACCACACACTCTTGGGTGGGGGGGGGCACATCATGTTGTTGATTACTTAAAAGTCTTTGATCAAATCTTTAGTTGTCCAAATGAGGCAGCAGCAGAGGAGGTAGCACCACAAAGTGCGATTTGAAATGTTGATGCAAAACAGTGAAATAAAATCTCTGCATGTGTCGAGACTCGGTTTCCTCCTTGTCGCCCCCCCCCCTCTCTCTCCCTCCCTCGTCCCACTGTGCTGGTGCCAGCCCTCTCCAGAGAGCACGGAGCCAAGCTAATTAACATATCTCTAATGAGTCTTTTCATTTTTTTCCTAATTAAACGAGCTCCTCAATAATACATGAAAACAGGACACGCCGCTATTCAATTACATACGTATGGGCCGCCGCCAAGCACGTGCGTTAATCTGTGTGCGCCCGTGCCAAGTGGCGGCGGCGGCGTTAAGTGTGCCAGGCGCGTGTCTGCCAAGTGGGCGTATATACTATGTGTCTGCGCGTGCCCTCCTGGCGTGCGCGGCAAAGTGTGCCCATTGTGAGGGCGCCAGAGCCAGGTCATGGAGGCGTGCGACGTATCATGCTGGGTAATCCGCCAATTGCCACTTTGTCTGCCAACTGTGTGCCCACCAGCTCTCCTGGCCGCCGCCGTGCCACAAGCAATCAAAGTAACTGTGTCCAATTACGTCCAACACCTACAAACACAGACGTAAAGTGTGAAATCATCCGAAGAACAGCAGAGGGTGAGGAGATGTTTCAAGTGCTGCCCCTTCACATAATGGAGGCACGTGGACTGCAGGGAATTCTGAATGGGCTTGTCTGGAAGGGACAGCGTTTCCTGCAAGCTCCGCTGCGTTAAGGCCGTCCGCGCTTAAAGGTTCAGCGTGTGGGATTTAGCGCCGTCTAGTGGTGAGGCTGCATGGTGCGGTTACCGTTGTGGGCGACTGTGGAAACACAGAGTTGTATCATGGCTGCTGAGAGGACCTGTAGCTATGGTAATGACGCTATAATAGTTATAATAAAATCAACAATCCATACAGATGGATAGTTACATGCTCATGTACTAGTTTAGATTTCATTACTTCTCATTTAAAAAGAAGCAACTAAATCTTTTGAACCGGACCTTTAAAGTCACATCAGCATGAGAGAATAGAAACCTTTGGAGCCAGCAATCGAATCGAACTTGTGGTCAAACGCTTATGAATGTGTATGCTGCTGTGTGTCTGTTAATGTTTGACGGATTAACTTAAAACATGAAAACATTAAAAACTACAAAACAAGAGCATGACTATGACAAATGCATGATTGGAGTTTTCATCATCCATCATCATTATTATTATTATTATTATTATTATTTCCATCTGTGTTTAACGACGCATTTGAACTCAGTGTCACATCAAAACATCCCTTTCTTCTCTGATCATCTAATTCCTAAATAATATTGTGTGGTATTCAGCAGCTGAAGAGAGTCTGTCAGGAGACTTGAGCTATTGTCGGGTTCCTCTTGAACGTGACACATTTCAGTGTGACACACACACACACACACACACACTGGCACTCACACACACACACACACACACATGGGCACGCACAGCCAAATGATACCATCTCACATCTCCAGCCAAACATACAGACACACCATCTTTGAACAACCAATCAAAAAGCAGATACAATCTCAGAGTTTCTTTTGCTCTTCCTCTCTCATCCCGCTCTATTATAAATAAAGAAAAGAAGAGGAATATGATGGGAAAGGGATGAGGAGGGGTGGAGCGGGGGGGGGGCAGGAGGAGGAGGAGGGGAAGGGTAGGGGGTGGGGGGTGTCAGGGCCGACCAAGGCTTCGCCAGAGAAGTCAAGAAAAAAAAAAAAGAAAAAAAAAAGAAGTCTTCCCGCGCTCCCCGTCTGCCTGGCTTGTTCTCCCTCAGAGAGACGGGAAAAATCTAATTATCGAGCTCCTAAAGATCTCATTATTGGCTGAGGTTCATTTGCATGTGTGAGAGCGGCCCAGCAGGAGCCAACCTGAGGACGGCCATTTTGTGTCTGATGTGAGCCACCGAGTCGCTGTATAGTACAGCGTCTACTTGCCACCTCAAGAAATGACCAGATTAGATTTCAGGTTTCACTCTTTTTCTCTCTCCCTCTCTCTCTCCCTCTCCCTCTCTCTCCCTCTCTGCGGCTGACGGATGATTGCTTCAATTACAGCAAACTAATTAGCAATTTCTGCTATTTAAAAATGATCTAGATGCTGGAAATTATAGTTCTTAAGACATCTCTGTGCACCTCGGCGAACAACAAGCCTGCACAGCTTAGTGCTTCGGTGTTTGTGTCTCTGTGAGACATAGAACACACACACACACACACAAATGTAAATGCGAAGTATGAGTGTGTGTGTGTGTGTGTGTGTGTGTGTGTGTGTGTGTTGGAGCAGGGTATGTGGGGCCATGAGAGCTGACAGCTCAGACAAACAGAGATGTAGCGTAGATGCCCTGGAGAGAACAGCGAGGGTATCGGGTCAGGCACCAACAAACAAGACAAACAAGACAGAGATGGAGAGTGAAGAGGAGGTGGTGTGGGCGCACCAGAGTGTGTGTGTGTGTGTATGTGTGTGTGTGTGTGTGAGAGAGAGATAGAAAGCAGTAAATGGCTATATTTCTTTGATATGTATGAGTTGGGTCAACTACATGCTTGTTCGACCTGCGTTTGACCCTGTTTACCGTCACAGGTTAATCTCCTGTCAGTACACGTCCATACGTTTCCGCGCTAAACAACAGATTTACATCACCGTGTTAACACTCACTTTCACTCCACCACACGTATTCTTCTCTCTGTCCCCACTTTATTGTTGTGAACTTATACAAATAATGAGTCAAAAGTGAAAAATAGTCAAACATAAAAATAATTACAGGCCTTACTCCCAATGTGCTGACCACAGCAGAGACCCACATGCATGTGACCCAGGTCAGGAGGAGGGTCTGCTGGCAACATGGATCTGTGTGGATCAACTGCCACTGCAGATTTATATGACGTGTTCAGAGCAACCGACACACACACACACACACACACACACACACACACACACACACACGCATGCACACACCAGAGAGCTGGAGAGAATGACTGAACATGTGACTATCATTATGTGTTGATTTAAGGTTCAAATGTCATTTCAACCCATAGAATATTGTAAGGTTGATCTTATTTTACAGAAACCCGGTAATATCTGCTGCCACTTTTGATCCAGAGTAAATAAAGTGACTGATTCATCTTCATGTTTTGATTAAAGCATAATCTGCAAGATCCCTCTCTTTTTTTCAAATCTTATTTCATTTCTGACATCTTCAGTAATGAGCCTTTAGCTTTAATTCCGTGGCACTTCCCTGAGGTCACTCCCCCTCGTTTTATTATTTTGCAGGTATTATTTGCTGCGCGTCGCCCTACAGGAGCAAAGCTGCAAATAATTACCTTTTATCGAGACGTCCTGAGCAGGATTATTACCTTTACATGTGGAAAATCTCCCATTTCTACACATGTGCACACGTGCACACACACACGGACACACACACACACACACACACACCATGAATGAAACCTAACCTTATCCCTGCCTCTGACTCACATCCGTCTCCCTCCCTCCCGTCTATGTCCCTCTTCATTTCCCATACCGAACCGGT
>JAFBJT010109307.1:55000-60000 GCA_016785325.1 Chascanopsetta lugubris
TATATTCAAATACTATCAGGTTGTTTTTTTGTTTGTTTTTTACCAGTCGCCACTTAGGCACAAACTGCTTTTTAAAAGGAAATAAAACAGTGGTGGTTAGGAAAGTAAAGAGGTACGAGGATTGGAAGACAATGTAACATGGTGTTGCTCTTGTCGTTAACCACAAAAAAGGCCTGAGTCAGAACATTTTCATTCGCACAAAACACTCTGATTTCACCGATGCTCATATTTTCCTCGAGACTTAAAATTTACTGGAAATGTGCAGGAGTATGTTTGAAGTAATGCAACATGACTTTGTTAGGAAGCAGCGGGAGAAATATTAGACATGTGCTTGGGAGGGAGTATGAAACAAGTAAAAAAAAAAGTCTTAAATCGGTCTAGAGATTAATTGTCAAATCTGATTTGTGTAAATAGAACAATTTCAAAAACGTTCGATTCCCTATATAAATCAAAGGGTGGGGGGAACAGGGAGTGGCCCATACACTCAGGACAGATCAGCCTGTTCCAGGGGGTAAACATATAGGGGTAAGAGGCGGCCTAAAGCAAAGCCTGCTAAAGCCGCTCAATTTCATGGTGGGTTACAAATAAACTTTGCTCGGCCAAGATTTCACCCTTTTCCTCCAACTCTTCCTCACGTACGCCTCCTCCCCCTCTCTGGTATTAATCAGGTCTCTGCAGCCTCGGCCGTTTGTTTTCGCTCTTAGCAACGTTGAATTCATACCAGTTGTCCAACAGTATAACAAGAGCCCGGGGTGAGAGGCGGCGGAGGCGGCGGCGGCGGCCGTGGAGGCGGCGGCGCTCCGTTTAGGCCGCCGCCGGGCGTGCAGCTATCTGAGACACCTTCAGAAATACCAGCCAGCCGTGATCCCGCTCAGCTATTTAATGTAATGTTTCCGCAATATAAAGGTAGCGTTGGAGGGCTGAGGTTTTTGAAAACGGCTGAAGCAAGCTTCTCCGGGCCCAGACTGACCATTAAAGAGAGGAAAGAGCGCGTTCGAGAGCCAACGCAATAAAAACTCACAAACTCCAAAAGAACTTCAAAATATGCCGTAATGTTTGAAAACCCTGGCTGATTTGGGATCTTTTTTTCCCCTTCTTTCCACACATCCTATTTTTCACAAAAGGGACCTGTTCTAAAGTCGCTGCCGTTTTCCAGATGGTTCTCTTCAGTTCAAACCTCTCCCCTTCAACCACGTCTCTACTCTCATCTAATGTTTCTATTGATTCACAGGGGTATACGCACGGCCATAAAAAGGAGCTGACTGAATACCCAGGGCTGCTCTATATCATGACACAATTCATCATCATACACACACGTCTAGAACACACACACACACACACACACCACACAGAAACCCTCCAATGAGGGGATGTTGTCAGCTTGTCTCTGCTTAGTGAAAGAAAAGGGAGCATCAAGAGACGGACACTTGAGGGAGGAAACCCCTTCAAAGCAGCTCCCTCTCTACTGCAGGCCTCATCTCAGGCCAGCGTTCTAATTGATGGCAAATAGCTCTACAGCAGTTTCCTAGTTCGCTCACGCACGCACACACACACACACACACACACACACACACACACATAAATACACGTCATACATTATATACACATATGCAGTTTCCCTGTGGTTTTCAACACAGCTCGTTTGGCACGGGAAGAAGGTCTCACTCCAGACAGACCAAGCCCACAGCGGAAAACACACACACACACACACACACACACACACACACACACACACACACACACACACACAGAGTATCTTGTAATATCTAGGCCTCATCTTGTATAAGGTAGGACAGTTAAGTGGTCTGGTCATGCTCCTGGGAAGACAAGGCCGTTTAGGTGTAAGGTCTCCGCTGGGCGACCTCCAGAGTTTTTAAGCTGTTCCTCCAGCGACTCCCGAGAGCAGAGGCCGCGCGCGGCCCGGGCCCGGCCCATGATGAGGATAGCACTAGCCTGGCAACCAGGCCTCACATATGGAAACCGTTTAACTGTTATTATTAATAACCAAAAAAAGAAGAAGAAGAAGAAGAAAAAAAAAAAAAAATCAAACTAATAACACATGCGAGATACTGCCAAGACTCAGGCTCCAGCAGGAGACAGAGGGAAAACACATACATACACAAACAAAGACTGTCTGCCATGTGCACATGCATGCACACGCAGAGACGCCTGTTGGTTAAACACTAAAACACACTGGTCGTCGGTGGCCTGCAAAACTATTAGTGCCTCCGTCCGCCCGCCCGCCGGCCCACGTCCACGGGCATAAAACCCTTTTATGTTTTTGGCTTCAGAGGGATTTCACACCTGGTTGTGGCTGTGGTGATGGAGGTGGACACACCCTCACACCCACCCTTACCGCTTATACACCAGCACACACACACACACACACACACACACACATGCACACATCAGAAGTGGGCAAGAACAACAAAGGAATGGTTGAAGTTAAACTTCTAAACAAGCACAAACATTTTAACTTCCCCAAATGAGAAGAAAGTCTGGGGAGCGTTCTTAAAGAAGGAATAGGGGAAGCGTGTGTGTGTGTGTGTGTGTGTGTGTGTGTGTGTGTGTGTGTGTGTGTGTGTGTGTGTGTGTGTGTGTGTGTGAGTGTGCTGGACTGTGTGATTTAAGAGGGTCAATCCATCCAGATGTGAACGGGCACATTTTTCATCTTAAAATAACCCATGGCCCAGCACTTTTTCTTGTCTATTCTTCTAGAAGTTTATTGCTACTTGACAAGTTCTTACATTTGTTAATCTGGCAAATGTTTTTCCCACATCAACATTTTGTTGAGGTTGTGTTCATAAAGTTCTAAAATCTGCACGGCAACCACTGAACAACAAGCACAAGCAACTTGAAAAGGTTTAGTTACTAATATTGCATAAACTGATCTATTAAGAACCACAAAAAATGCATATTAATTTAACCAGATATTTGCTGTAAGGAGATTTTACAGCTTGTGTCTGGTTCGACTATTTGACTCAGACTCATAAAGTTTTAATCTCCATTTTCACTTCCACTCATTTTCTCATAAGATTATAATGAAAGTTAACCCTTGTATTGGTTGCAAATTAGAGCAAATATTCGAATAAATTATTTTTTATTCAATTAGGAAGATTAACCTTGAATGGAATTAATTGTAAGGCAACATATTTTTCATCATTTTATTTTGAAATTGGGAGCTAACAGAGGAAACATCTTATTAACCTTTCAGATACGTTGTTATGTTTTCGGGTTCGGGTGAAATCACCTACAAAAACAATTTCATAGTCATTGTTTCATGATTTATTGAATTATTGCTTTTAGATCACTTTTAAGTTCAAACTTTAACTCTAACAAGACAACACATGTGTTCTGCTAATCAGGTGGAGGAAAAAACTCCCTTCATACACAGTCCCACAGCTTGAGAAGAAAGCGGGCAAGAGAGAGAGAGAGAGAGAGAGAGAGAGAGAAGAGCTACATTCCTCTCCTCCTCCCTGTTGACTCTAATCTCTCCTTTAAAATGGCTCACACAAAAAGCCTGCACAGACTAGCTAATTAGCAACACTTTAGACCTATGCAGCCATTGTGTGCATGTCGTGTGTGTGTGTGTGTGTGTGTGTGTGTGTGTGTGTGTGTGTGTGTTCATTGTGTGCATCCCGGGCACTCCACTGGTTTCCAGGGTAACTACTTGCCTGGTAGCCTTGCAAGCATTGCACATTTTGTCTTTCCCCTCTCTCCTTCCCCTCTCCATGTCCGGCGCTCTCTCTGTTTTTCTCAGAGTCCGGAGTGAGGGAACCAAAAAGTGAGGACTTTTAAGTAAAGAAGGGACATGAGGAGCCTCATATGTGGCTTTCGTGCAACCCCCATGTTTGTGTGTGTGTGTGTGTGTGTGTGTGTGTGTGTGTGTGTGTGTGGGAACAGGGGGTGTTTTGAACTCTTGCTCTCTTGTTTGAGGGCCTCACCCCTGATGAGCTATGAAACTGCGAATCTGAGCAGCTGCCAATTAAAAGCAGTTATGGCTTTTGCTTTTTGAACAGACACACACACAAACACACACACACACACACAATCACAGAGTCACATCCCTGTGTCACTGACCAGTAATAGTAATGAGGTCATGCGGCTTTGCTTGCTGACCTCCGACCCCTTAAAAAGGCCTCCGTCTCCATGGCAACCCCTTCTGAAGAGTGAGAGTCAACAGTTGACACCCTCAGAAAGTTCTAAATGAAAAGCGTCAATCCTGGCTCTTGTGTGTCTTGTGTCTTGTGTGTGTCTTGTGTGTGTGTGTGTGTGTGTGTGTGTGTGTGTGTTATTTACCTGACAGCGCTGTGAGGCCTAAGTGCCTCGAAACACTCCCATGGCAACCAAACACAACCTAACCCTTTCAGGTGCCTAGGGATGTGTGTACATATCTCAGTCTCCACAACAGAGGCAGGACAGACAGACAGACACACACACACACACACACACACACACAAAACACACACACACACACACACACACACATACACACACAAACACACACGCACACAGACACACACACACACACACACACTATCTATTCTTGTCTCAGAGCCTCTTGGCTGGCCGGGTCAATCAGCTGTGACTGTGTCCATGCAGGCTGATATGGCCTGGTGGACCATGGCTCCAGTGGGTTGTCCACTCTTTGTCCACACATGAGGCTGTGCACGATTCCTCTTCAGGAAAGCCTCATTTTCTTGATCAGGAATATGTGACAAATTAATAACTCTGATTCCTTAAACATGTCGAACCAGGCTTGTGCCTTGCGCTGTTTACAAGGAATGAGAGGTTTGAGGAGGTTGTGTGGGGAGTGAAGGAAACCCAGAAGGAAAGGATTTGAAAGGATATCAATAAGAAGGAGCAAACGTCTGCTCTCTAACTCTCACTCCGCGGATCCTCCAACACTCAATGGCTTGGCTGGAAAAAGCCGTAAAGAAATTTTATGGCCACTCATAAATACAACATCTCAGCAAGTCAGAATTAGGGACTCGGTGTGA
>JAFBJT010109307.1:64746-77671 GCA_016785325.1 Chascanopsetta lugubris
AGCATGCAAGAGAAACTATGGTAGAGTTCAGTTCTCATTAAAACTCAAAAGGTGTTTAGTATGTCCACCCTTGGCCACTGTAAAAACATGGCGGCGCCCATAGAGAGGACTGGCTCTTGATGTAAATATACATTAACGGGCCCATTTTAGGGTCATGTAAAAAGTCGTACATTCAGGTGATTATACATTCATGAAACGGTCAGTACATCACTTTTGATCTATATGTAGAAGTGACAAAAATGGACCTAAATCGTACACACTGCACCTTTAAAGTGCCACTTCACCCCATAATAGAATAAACACAATGCAATATAATAAAGTGACATAATAACCTGGTGCATGTGTCATAGTGTCAAAACTTGACTTTAACGCTTCAAATTAAAGTGGTATTACAAAGCGCCACTCATATTGTTTGATCACCATCAGGTTGAAGTGGGGAATCGATACCTCCGAACCTTGATTGAAGCTTCAGACACGACCAAAATAGCATTTCTACACATAAAGTTACACAAAAACTTCTTTTGCACCGATTCCCCCGCACATATTATTCGATGATAACAACCCGATGCACCTCTGTAACTCCTCATCTTGCAGCTTTAACCCACAACAAAGGCGAAAAGCGAATAGAGTGGAAACCATGTTTTGACGGCCGTGAATGGACGAGGCAAGGTCAGTTACGGAGACACAGCGGCAGAGTCACAGTGCAGCACAGGGGCCAATAATAAGCCAATGGGAGATCAGTAAATGGGAAAAGAGGTGAAGTTGATAAGAACAATGAGGTGTCGATGATATGACCTTGTACAGTATCAGTGGACGAAGCGTTTCTGAAAACATCAGCCAGTGAAGACGGCTGCTGTTTCAGGGACAGGAGGAGGAATGTGGTGGAGCCTTTGTTAGTCTGTCAATAAAAGGTGGTGTGTGTGTGTGTGTGTGTGTGTGTGTGTGTGTGTGGGTGGGTGGGTGGGGGGGGGGGGGGGTGGGTTTTTGAAGGGGGGGGGGGGGGGGGGGGGGGTATTGATTTTTACATGTGAACACAGGCTGCACATCTGTCTTCTGCTTCAATCTGTGTGTGCGTTTTAAACCTCACGTAAATGTGGCACATGAAGAAGTGATTATCACTCTCTGGGGGAGCCACTCCTCTTACACCCGCCCCTCCCCCCGCCCCCATGAAAAAAAATGGACAAATTAAAGGTGCAGTGTGTTAGATTTGGTGACATCTAGAGGTGAAGTTGCGTGCGGGAGAACTTGTGATCGACTTCAGTTGTTATCATTAAAGCTCAACAGATGTTGAGTACATTCACTCTGGGCCACTGTAAAAACATGGCGGCCCCCGTAGAGAGGACCCGCTCCTCACGTAAATACACATTAATGGCCTCATTTAAGGGTAATGGAAAAAATAAAACATGTTAGATGACTAGCAATTCTTGTAATTGTTTTGTAATGATTTAAAATATTTTGTTTAACATTTTTTTTTTTTTAGAAAAGAGTGATATCTTACACACTGCACCTTTAAGTGACAAACAGTGGCGAGTGGTGAGAAAACATGTTTTTTTTCGGTAACAGCAGGAAGTCCACCCCGCTGCTGTATCAGCTCCAGAGGGTGTGTCCGCTCCAGCTGCACTCCCACAGGACTCCCTGTAATTTGCTTTTCCTCCTTTGCGATGATCTGGCACGGCGGCTCGGAGCGAGGCCAGTGCCAGTCCCTGCCCACATGTACTGTACAGAACCAGAACCAGGGGCGGAGTCTACCCATCTCTGACCCACTTTCATCAAAGTGGGCGGGGCATGCCTCCCCGAACATGTGACCGACACTGAATTCCCACGGCTTTATGTCGAACATAAACACAAGCTGAAATTTGAGAGGCTGCCGGACGTCGTGGAAACCGCTGAACATGTGCCGAGTTGGATTTAAAGGTGCAGTGCGTCAGACATGGTGTCCCTACTTCCTACGAACTGCACCTTTAAAGTCATAGTATCACCTTTAGTCTTTCAAAAACACACTTGTTTGGCCTGTATTTGATTGGCTCTAGAAGAGTTGTGATGTTTGTGAGTCTGTACCGGTTGTTGTTGTTGTTGTTGTTGTTGTTGCTGAGCACCGTGTTTGAGGCGCTGACGCAAAAACCCTGGATTTGAGGCTTTCGGGGGAACGTCAGCTCTGTGTGAAGCGAGTGTCAGACTAACAGTACATTTCTTCATAAGCCCTCGCTTGTTCGCTCTGTCTCTCTCTGTCTCTCTCTCTCTCTGTCTGCAGCAGATACTCTCCAGAAAACACACACACACACACACACACACACACACACTCTGAAGTCTGCACACCCGCGCACATATCAACATGTCTCAGCTCGAATCAGCCCGTCCTCTCAGCACTCCTCCTTCACATTTCCATCTCCTCACGTTCTCTCTCTCTCTCTCTCTCTCTCTCTCGATGTGTGTGTGTGTGTGTGTGCGTGTTCTTGTCATGAAGGCTCAGTGTGGATTGTGGTGCAGCTCAGCAGGCTGGAGCAGATGGTGATAGCCCTGTTCAACCGAGGACACATCACTTTCTCAACTCCATAGTGACTTTGATTCATCCAAGAATGTTTGGAACTGTGTGTTTGTTCGTGTGTGTGTGTGTGTGTGTGTGTGTGTGTGTGTGTGTAGTATCTGACACAGTGACAGGTCAGGAGTTATGTTTCCTGTTTGCCCCGACTTTCCTGGAAATGCCTTCTCTCCATGTGGCAGGAAGTAGCTTCATAATAGAGATGCCCCCCCCACCACCCCCCCTTAGGAAAAACACCCTTTCAAACGAAGAAACCTGAAGTGAGCTGATCCTGATTCACCTGTATTGTTTTTGTGTATCCATTCGAATCCTGCTCGCATTCATTTTATTCTCTCGGGTCATTTCACCTCTGCAGCCAGCTTTTTTTAACCTGTGTGACAAGGACACATGTCCTGTATGCAAAGTGGGCCACCTGGCCGTGTTGGCAGGACACACTGATGTCGGCTTCTCAAGAGCGCTGCTGAATATAACCCCCCCCACCCCCCCCCCCCCAACCACGGGCTTTATTATTTGTGCTTTATACATTATTCAATAACTGTGTCAGTGCCTGAACTGAAATCAATTCAATGAATTCAAGTCATTGACATACAGACGATATAACTTCAGTAATTCTTTCATGAATGAAAAGCCTTACAGTTTCTATTCAATTCCAGTCTGGTCCCGAAGAATTGAAAAGAAGCGTGATCGTCATTTGAAAGTGTGCATAATTAAGGGGCGTGGCCTCTGGAGTGACACCTGGGCCGACCTGCCACGCTCTGTGGATGCAGTGACTGCACCATGGGCTCACCCCAGCTCTACCTGTGCTCCGCCCCTTTGTCCGTTTTTGGATGAACCAGGAAGGAGGAGGAGTTCGGCATCGACAAGATAGCGACAAGCGAACCGCCCACGACAAGCCTCATAAGCAGTCTGTGTTTACAAAAGGCACATTGGTTATTGGGTTTATCAACATCTTATCTATCAATAAATCCTACCCTTTGTCAGAATGTAGGGTTTTTTGAAACTCTACACACTGAACCTTTACTGTGCATTATATATATGATGGTTGAAACAGGAACTTCTAACTGAAACCTATTATTTTGAAACATGTAATGTAAAATTGGGCATCCCTGCGTATTTGACCGTAAACGGCGACACGGAAAAGGGAAATGAAAGTGACATGTGGTAAATTAAGGCGAGATAAGTGTCGCAAGCTTTGGACATGTGACTCGCTTAGTCAGCACAATGCTTCAATGTTTCAATGGAAAAGTCCAGGTTGTACCAAAATTAGCGGTTTTGCAATGAAAGATGATGTAATCATGGACCGTATGTACAGATAGATGTCAGGACAGTTTCCTTAAGTGGAGCCAAAACATTATTATAGCCTTCTGGTGGCTGGCGGCAGTATGGATCATAAACCCTGTCGTCGTCCCCCCCCCCCATGTTAGAGGGTTGGACATGGACCAAAATTGGGTGGTGCCAAATCATTTTTCTAATGGTGGGAAGCTGGTCCCGTGGCTCCGCTCCAGTATCAATACCGAAGACGTCAACAATGGCATCATCCGACATATTTTAGGTGCGTTTTTGTATAATCGCAGATGCGTCGTCCATCTTTATTTGGATATCTTCTCAGGAGGATTCGAAAGCTAGCATCACATCTTCCTCTCCCCCTTTGCTGTGTTTATCTCGCGTCCTCGCTTCCTGTCCTTCTTCCTCCAACTCCTGCCTCCTTCGCTCTCTCTTTCTATTCGTAGTGGCCTGGTTTTTCTCGCCGCGCTGAGAGAAGCCCTTACGGCTCTCGGCTTACCACCGGCCGGGCCCATTCATCCTTTCGACCACCTGTCTCTCCTCCCCCTCAGCTGACGGGAGTTGGTTTGGCCCACTCTGATGGACTGGTAAGAATGTGGGAGTGTGCGCAAAAATGTGAATAATCCAGCTCAGACACTCAGAAGAAACATCAATCCAATACGTTACTTAAATGTAGTCTCGAGTGACTTTCTACCTGCACGAACCAAACACCCAGTCACTCAAGCGAGGTTAATGATTTTCCTCCCCTCTCTGTGACATATTGAAGGGTGTTGCAGGTTCACGTTGGCACTCCTTCAAGGTCAGGTAGACCTTATGGCCTTTCAGTCAACCTCCGCGTGTCACAGCGGAGGAAGAATGATTACGAATTCACTCACCGTTCCGCTGAGTGTTTTCTTTTTTTAAGACCCGGCTCGAGCGAGGACCGAGGCCCGTTCGCCTGCAGGTCCTTTTTTAGTCCTCTCACGATCACGCTGTCACTTTCACTACCTCGTCCCTTTCCCCAGGTGTTCACTTTTTCAACGGTTTCACCAATTCAAGTGGTGGATGTTGCGGTATTGTCGACGGCTTTTCTCATGCTGGAATTTGCATTGGAACGCCTTTTATTCACAGTAGCAGGATTCAGGATTATGGAAAAAGACCTACGGAATGATTGGAGAGTTTACATCGAGGAGTTTAACATGGGAACAGATCAATAGGTCAAGATGCCTTGCAGACTGAAGGTCTTTGAGTGGAATCTCAAGCTGGATGTTAGGGACATATCATGATCATCCTACATTAGCAGTTGGATGTGAGACCACTATGTCAATACAACCCATAGAAACGCCAGCTTCATGCTGCCCCTCGTCTCGTTTATCCCACCCTGTCCAATCCGCACTAATCAGCGGTCGATACGCGACACAAGTACCACGTCCCTTGGATTTACACCTCGGCCGTTCTGCTCTGGGTTGCAGGTTTCAATCCTGCTAAAGTTCCAGTTTACACCAAAGGAAAATAAAGCCACGGCAGCAGCTCAGCTCCATTTCACTTGTTTGTTTTCCTCTTCCTCGCTGCTCGTCCTTGACACTTGTGATCCACAGTGGAGCTCTTCAACAACACTTGAAAGTTTGGAAACGTATGACATGTCGCAGCATTCCACACATTCCTGAGACTTTTTTTTTACCCCCCTTTTTTGTTCCAAGTGCTTCCCCCCCTCCGGACAAGTAGGAGCACATAAATAAAATGTGCTTGTCAGCTGTGCACAGAAACTCGGTTGTCCGACTTCTTATTTTAGCCTCTCATGTTCCAGACTTCAATTGCAGGCCCCCGTCTTCAATGACTCATGTTATACCGCCAGATAGAAGAGTCATTTTGTCCAGTTCCTCATTTTTAGGAGGGGAAGCCACACCTCCTCTAACCCCTGAGCAGCTTCCATCCTCTGGGAGGATGTCTGAACTTTTCCTTCCTGCCATCTTGAAGAAGTCTGACAGTAAAGCTGGTTTAAAAAAAAAAAAAAGGACTCAAGTGGCAGTTATCTCGTCAGACTGGATATGCGACGGTTCAGGATCGAGGCATTCATCCAATTTTGTAACTCGGGAGCTTTAAAGACATTCCCATAAACAAATCCATTCTTGTGGTTGCCACTCCCTTATTGCTCCCAATCTCATATGTTGCTCCATACTCCCTTTTCTACCATCCAGCCACGGTGCGGCTGACCTGTCTGCCACTACCCAGATACTCTCGAGACTCCTTCACTCCGTCATTACTCAGCTCAGAAATATGAGATAAAGCGCCCCAGGAGCTTTATAGGGAGCTCACCTCGTTCTCTGCATCCTCTGCTCACAGAGAGAACGCTCAGCTCAAGCACACACTTTGTTCCTTTCTCGGTAAAGTTTCAAGCCGTTTGCGCTCGTTCCTTCAAATTCCCATTGTTACATTTCCTCGCAGAAGAAGATGGGCACATTATGACGAGGGCAGATTCTTGGGTAACTGAACAACAGATCTCGTTAATCTGAGGATTTGTACACAGCCGACCTCTGATGCGTGAACGAGCAGAGGCTCTAAGACGCAGCGCTGGCAATGCAATCAAGTGTCACATCTGTCCCTCTGGCAGCGCCGAACACTGACCTTACTTCACGGATCTGTCGGCTAAAGCAGTACCAAAAAAAAAAAAATGAATTGGACTTTGCCATCTGCCACTCAACATTTGCTGAATCAGTTTATTTCCGACCCTAAAATGATGCGTCATGTTGGGAGATTTACAGCTGCGGGACTGCGGAAGATTTACACTCATGCAAATCTGGAAAGGAAGGGAGCGTTAACAGCTTCCATTCGCTCTGATGCCGAAAAGAAGAGAAACTCAGAGATGAAGTACTGATTGTTCAGTCTGTATCACTCATTTTAGGGCTTGGTTTTATAGCCTAATCTTCATAAACAAGAGTGTCACTCAGTAACGCACGTAGATCCACAAAGGCCCAACAGCGCTATTAAAGTCAACAAAGCTGCACCTAAGTGCACTCGGTGGCCAAGTGACCGACTTTCATGTGAGCACGACTGTCTTCTGAAACATGTGCACGTCTCTCCGGTTACATCAACAACAACAGAAAACTCTTACATGGAGGAATCCGCAGAGGATTCGGTGCCTGGTCGGATTTTAAGTAAAGTTACCGATGAAGAAACCATTTCGTCACCGAAACAGACGAAAGAACGTCACGTGTGCTCATGAATCGATGCACGGACTGCTGTGATTTACTGTGGGTCTCCTTCTGGTTCTCAATCGGTTGAACTGGTTAAACATAGAGTTCTTTTTTTTTTTTTAAACAGAAGTGCAGCAGCACTGAAGCGTGCATGGCTCCGCCTCCTTACAGCTACGAGTTATCGATTAAAAGCAAGTGACTTTTCCAGCTGTGATTCTGAGTTCTATCATGGTTATTTTGTAGTTGACGGGACAAACGAAACACCCTCAACATTTTAATGTAACCACTAGTTGTCATGACAGAAGTCAGATTTAAGTGCTGCAAAATTCTCATGCTTTGAGTCAAACAAACACTGGCTCTTACTTTCAGCTTGATAGCAAATGTAGGCCAGCACTTAGGAAGCATATGTTGCTCACTAATCTGTTTGAAGTCTGGTGTCCCGGCAAGAACCGCATCCTCCTGCAGTTTCCAAAAAACATGGATGCGAGGCATCTTCTTTTGCTTGTTTTGTATTGGTCCGTTCCCCTGCAGCTGCTCCGCCCACATCGCATGTTGCACTACATGTGATTAGTAGGTGTCTGCGCGTGCACGCGGCGAATGACGGTGCTTTCAACAGATGGCCTTTTGCCCCGAGCCCTCTGGAGGAATCTCTGCTGCTTCCCGGGGCTGTTATCACACAACACATCTGCTGCCCCGATTCCAGCTTTAAGAGGCGCAGTCGCCTCCGCAACCACGCTTGAAGGCTTGCTACCAGAGCGTTGAGTCGTATGGGGGTCACCCCTGGATTAAAGACTCGCTGACACCCGCCCATTCCTTCATCCTTGGGTGACCAGAAGCTCCTTTTCCCCGTTTTTGACCATCCGCCATCTACCTCGTGCTGCCACTGCAGCCTGTTATCAAACCCCAGTGCCCCCCCTGCCCCCTCCAGGCACTGCTATTTGGACTTTATGAGTGAGCAGCATTGGGGAAGAGCCCACGGAGATCAAACACGATGGCTCATTTGGGAGAGCGCTTCATGGCCTCTGCCCGTTTGATGTGACGTGAGGTGTCGCTCAACAACCCGTTATTACCACAGGTTGTGTGGTTTTGGCTACTTTGTGAATTCCTCTGCGCTGTGAATACAGTATGTGAGCGGGCATGTTATTGTTTGTCCTTTTCCTAGTCTCGGAGCTGTTATTTTTAAGGCTTTGTTGATCTTTTGGACCGTTAGGGATGAATTCCCACATTACCACTCGAGAACGCCTAAAAGAGATCCTCGAAGTCTCCAATGTGGCTGCGACAGGAGGCATTGCATCATCTCAAATCCCTCCAGACAGGGCACAGTATCAGGGGAAAGAGTGGTTACGGAAGGGCGGTCTTGGCTGCTCAGTTGGCCCGGATCCACCACAAACCTGACCTGGATATGCAGCTCAAAGTGGATGACGCCGTGTTCCGTGATATTTACAGTAATCGGGTTTTTCTAGCATGGTTTCTTTTTCATCATCTAATTCTTTTTTTTTTTTCTTGTGTGCAGGCCCAGGACAAGAGGAAAGCTCTGGAAGAGACCAAAGCCTACACAACCCAGTCCCTGGCCAGCGTAGCCTACCAGATCAATGCCTTAGCCAACAATGTACTGCAGCTGCTGGACATCCAGGCCTCGCAGCTGCGACGCATGGAGTCGTCCATCAACCACATCTCTCAGGTCAGAACACACACTCACACACACACACACACACACACACACACACACACACAGATTCACGCACCGCAGATTGTACAGCTGTGAAGAATGGTGGCCCACATTTCCCACTTCCCTTCTCTGACTGATACAGTTATTTCCAAACACAGTAAGAGTCAGATCGACCAACCAAGGTTCCTTTTATTGGCTTATCGCTCTTGTCTGACTGAGTGACTGGCTGTGTGTTTGGTTAAATGACTGGTTTGCTGTGTGGCTGGCGAATAGATGGTACTACTGTGTACTGTGTACTCCAACAAACCGAGCACCACAATTATTCAGTCTATTTTTATCACAATGTTTCAACACATTGGATGATTAAAGACTTTTTCACCCTCGAGGCATTATTATTCAGACATTCATTAACCCATATTATCTAGAAACGGCAATGTCAATTAGCAACATGTGCAATTTTGTGTACATATTTTTTACATTGTATATTCTTGTCAGTCACTGAAAGAACAACTGTTGTTTTTTGATATACAGTCTATTACCCATTATATTGCTTGCCACTATCATCTGGTCTTTGATGTTGACAACAAAGACCAGTCACTTTTTTCACTCTCCAACCTGGTCACCCCTCTATATCATGAGGCCTCCGCCATGTGCAGGTAAATCCAACCCACTCATCCAATGAAGGCATTAAGGGCTCAGACGAATCAAACAAAGAGCTCCAGCCATGTGGCATCACATAGATTAGATTCACCCAAAAAAAACCCTGGATGATTGAATCCAATCATGTGAAAATAATTGCAATCAAACTGGATTGAGTGTCGATTCTTGTTGAGGTGGAAATGTATTGGGTTTTGCTGCGTTTGGTTTTCTGTCCGCTATCTGGCTTTTTCCTTCTGGCAGAGCTTTTGCTGTGAGCACCAGAAATTCTTTCACGATGCGCCGAAGGTCAGTGGGAAAGAGGAGTTGTGAGACTTAGAAGTGAGGGATAGAAAGAGTGAGAGAGTGAGATCTGGTGTGGAGAAGAAAATGGATGCCGAACCACCACAAGCCAAGAAAAAGGGACGAATGTGCATATTTACACTCCTTCAGGTTTTGAGTCAATATTCTGACAAAGAACAGCTGGACAAGGTCACCGTGATGGCAGTGACGGTCACCATGACAACCCCCATGGGCCAGAAAGGCCTTTGAAAGACAGATCAGGGGTTTTAGATGAAGTGAATGAAGCCGTTTCTTTCAGTTTTTGAGGTTCTGTTTCGATGGCAGGCTCTTGCTTGGGACATTCCGTACTTTGCTTACTATATTTAAGCCGCGCGTTTGTTCGTTTGCTGCAATTGTCAAATCGGGTCAGCCAGTGGTCAGCACAAAAATGGCTTTTCCCTCTCTGGGTTTGAAGAAACACAGGCAAGCAAATTAAATTAGATTGAATTCAATCTGAGGAAAAACTCTGATCACAATCCTCAGTTGATAATCCATCTCTGAACGGGCGACGTCAGCAGCTTTCGCTCGCCGACGTCTTCATCACAGTCTGGTCGCTCTCGTACGGGCCGGCGAGGGCTGAGTGCTTAACGCGCGAGCCGTAATGAAGCGTGTCTCTGTTTTGATAATAAAGAGCCGGGGGCTAGTGGGCCATGCAGGCAGGCGGCGCTGGGCGCGTTCTATTGCCCTCCACCGTCCCGTTCAGACGCGGATCGTTATCGCGTTTGCTCGCGACCGCTCGCGGACGCGAGATTAGCCCCAGAGGACAGTGTTTCATTCCCGTGAATGGGCGAGTGAGAGCTCCACTTCAGAATTCACTCGGCGTACATCATCGCGCCGCCCTCTGTAATCCCACTGCCTCGCACCCACCCCCAACCTCAAACTGGAGATGGCTCGGCCCCCGCTACACGTTTACATGTGTGGTGAGACGGTGCCTGGCGTCGGGGACGTTTCCATCGGCCTCCCCCCGCACTGACGTCGGTCTCGCTGTGGTCAGGGTGTGCCCGCTCGCTGTTGGCCGAACACCAGCTGCAACCGATGCTCGACTCTGACTCAGATTTCAGTGGTAATACGCTGTAATGTAACGCGTGTCGGGAGGCCACACTGATGATTGGGAATCCTCACCGGATATAAGATGCACTGCACCTCCCCTCTGTACTGTGTGTACTGTAATATTTAATACTTTTTTTGTATATTTATGTGTTTTTAAAATAAAATTTATACATTTACTACTTTCTAACATATTAAACATCTTTTCAGCTTTAATGTCAACTGAGCTTCTCCTTAGGTGCCCTCACCTGTAGGTGTGATCACATCTTATACACTGCACCTTTACATTAGCCCTGGTGGATGGCTTACCACAAAAGATCCATTTGGATCAGGAAAGAACCCCCCAAAACTCTGAATTCTTTAAAAAGGTTTGCACACAGGAATTTGTGTTCATTACTCTCTTGAGTTCCTTTTGATAACCCCCCCCCCTTTAAGGATTTTTGGAATTTCACATTAAAAACTCCTCCTACGCACTCCCATAAAAACCCACAGAGGAAGAGGAACACATGGAAATTGCACAACAAGTCTGATATTTAATTTGCAGCAAACTTAAACAAGTCCTGCCCTTTTAAACCTGTGAATAATTCATGAACCCTCTTCATTACCTGGTGGCCCCTCTGTGGGGGGTTCCAGCCCCCCATGGTGGGAACCTTTGGATTAATCATCTAATTATTCGGAGTAGAATTTAAATCAGCCTCTGGAATGATGTTTAAAATGTATTCTCTCAACCTCAATCACCTCATTAATATTCAGGGGACGTCACCGACGAGCTGCAGTCTCACTTACTCGCAAAAATACTCTGTTTACACTTCAGTGTGCAGCGAGTGCTCGCCCAGATTTTGGAGTGCGGCGCTGACAGGTGTTTGTTGACGTGTCGCCTCCCCCGCTGTTTGTGCCCCATTCACATTGCCCGAGAGCCTTTGAGCACAGAAAAAAAGGGGGCTGATGGGAGAATAGAGCTCAAGCTCCACTGGGCTTCCACCTTGTGAAGTGGCGGCAGAGCGGCTGTGAACAGGGGGGGCTTTGTCCGACCGGCGGAAGAAAGCGCCACACACTGCGAGAACCTCAGAATAGAGATGAGGAAGAGGAGGAAGAGGAAGGAGTGCTCTGTGTTTATTGTGTGCCCCGATTATGAATGACATGCTCTTGATAGGAAGTTTGATGGAGGCGCGGTTTTCTCAAATGGGACAGATTCCCTTTTTATTTTATTTTATTTTATTTTTTTTACAAAAACTTGGACCCGGGGGACATGAAAACAGAAATAGTTCTGAGTTGTTGCCATGACAACAAGGTTGCAGTCGTTCACCTGAGAGTTGGGTCGTGCCAGTTTTGAGTTACATTGAGGGAGAGCCGGCGACATTGGCAGAAAGAAGTAGAATAAACAGTCGTTGATAGAAAATAAAGCAAATAGTGAAAGTGAAAGGAGTTTCAGACAACTAGAAATATCGATTTTGAATATATTCATTTCTGATTTTATTGTGATACACTGTACAAGAGTTACTCCTTGAGACTTATTAAAAAGGTATTGGTCACATTTGTTCCTGTGACAACTGTACAGGGGATGAATTGCACAATTAAGGGGCGTGGCCTCCTGAGTCACACCTGGCATGTCCTGTGGGTGCTGCAACAGCACCAGCTCTACCTGTTCTCCAATAACAGCGAAACAGGAAGCGGGAGGAGTGCACGTACGAGCGTGAACTTTTTTCAGTAGCACCAACTCAGAATATCCCTCCTCTTTATTTGTCGTTCTGACTGAATTACTCTGAATTGTTTATCATTAGCGCAAACAAGCGACCACTGTTTCCTCTCATCATCAGAGGGGAAACGGTGAGTCACTCTCTGGCCAGGGGTGAAACCTCAAGAGTGAGTCAGTGTGAGATGATACAGCTTCAAATACCGAGAGATTAAAAGTGTTGTATGACACAAACCAAAAACGAGTCATTCGTTTTGATAATGACTAAAAACTCGGAGGAATTAATTGTGCAATAAAAGTGACATAAATAAATGGGCGTGGCATCATGTCACCACTGTGTTTACTTCCACCACAGTGGTGAAGCTGCACGACAACCGATTACACTTGCGCACACACACACACACACACAAAAACTTGCACAACCGGTTTGTTTCCACAGTTAATATAATTACACAATATTCGTATCGATCACAAGCCGGCTGTTTGTGTTGAAAGTAGGATTCGGTGTGTGTGTGTGTGTGTGTGTGTGTGTGTGTGTGTGT